>CM053607.1:915320-940192 GCA_028646535.1 Procyon lotor
ACACCCAGCCTCTGTACCCTGACACCCAGCTGCTGTCCCCCAACACCCTGGACACCACTGTCCCCCAGCACCCTGGACACTGCTGTCCCCCAGCACCCAGATGCTGTCCCTCGACACCCAGCTGCTGTCCCCCAACACCCTGGACACCGCTGTCCCCCAGCACCCAGATGCTGTCCCCTGACACCCAGCCACTGTCCCTCGACACCCTGGACACCACTGTCCCCCAGCACCCTGGACACCGCTGTCCCCCGACACCCCGCTGTCCAGCTGGCGGGGTGCAGGTCGCTGCAGGAACGGGAAATAAGGCTGTGGTATCTGCAGGGAAAACGTGCAATTTTATCAAAGTTGAGTAGAAGTTGGTAGGTATCCCGCTCATGATCTGAATTCTGAACCGGCCCCCCTGAGGGGATCTGAATTACTCCAGCCGTTGCTGGTGAAAGTTCTAAATGTAGGTGTCCGCTTTGGACCTTGTTCGGTTCTGGGGACTCACTGCTGGGACCGGTCCCTGACTCGGCCTCCTGAGCAGCGTCGCCTGTTCCCACCTGGTGGAGGCTGAGGCCGGGCTGCAGCCACAGAGGTCCCGTCCCTCCCGGCGCCCTTAGGAGCCTGAGACGCGCTCCGGGTCTGCAGGTCACAGATGGAGTCCGCGTGGCTGTTGCCCGGGTTTACTTCTTACTGCGGCCGACACTCACACCAGTGCACTCCCCTGGATTACCCGCTCCTGACTCCTCCACGTCCTCTGATCCCGAAGGAACTTTGCATTATACGCCTGCGTTGTTTGCCACGCGGGGACCTCTTAAAATCCAGTACATCGGTATTGCGTTGTATTTCAAAACTGGAGGTTTAAGCCTAAAAAACGATGCATTTACTGGGGCGCCGGGTGGACTCGGTCGGTGGAGCGTGTGAGTCTTGATCTCAGGGTCGTGAGTCGGAGCCCCACACTGGGCGTGGAAATTACTTAAAAATTTTTTTAGAAATCAGAAAAATTATGTGTTTGCTTCATCGTGTTTGGCTTGTCAAATCCTTAGGAAGAATATTATTGCAAATGTTTGACTTATTTACAAGGTGTTTACGGGTGATCAGCTACCGTTTGGAGGCCTTTTCTTGTCATTAAGCGAAAGAGGACCCGTGTCCCCCGCAGCTGGTGGGGCAGCCTCCCTCCCGCGGGCTGCCGGGTGCCCCCACTCGTGGGCTCGCTCCAGGGCTCCTGCCCTCGCCCGCCAAGAGGGAAGACGTTTTCCGTCTCCAGGGCACCACACTGCTGCACCTTGTTTCATGCGTTATTGATGAGAAAGAACACGTTAGAGCGGGAAGAAAGCGCTGCTGTTTGTTCTGGGCTACACGGCGCTTTTATCCCATAAATGATTCATCCCTCTTGTCCTCGTCCTGCCAAGGGCTTACCTTTCCAGTTGGGCTGGCTACGGCCGCACACTTCTTGCCCGACATGCCTTTCACGCGGCCTCGCGTGCGCCGCCAAAGCCTCCGGCTCCAAACAAGTCTGGGGTCAACCTGTCAACCCGCCGCTCGGCAAGGTCCCCGTGGCGTCAGAGCCTCCAGCCCGCACGTGGCTCGTGGCCGTTCCAAGTCCCACTCCAGGTCTGGGTTCGGTGATTTAAAGTGAACGTCCCCTCTGGGAGGCCGAGGCTGTATGTCCGACGGCTCCGACGGAGAGAAGGCAAACCGTGGTAAGCGGACCCGCGGTCTGGAGCCGGTGGGACGTGCGAGAAACGGACACCAGCGTCGCGGTGTTTTCTCTGCCTTGACTTTCGCTCAGCACAGATTGTGAGCCAGACGGGGATCGGACAGGGGCACGGGTCAGAAAGCATCCTGGACACCAGCGCCCACGGTTCCCGACGACATTCAAGGGCACCTTCGTCGAGAAGGCCTTTCCTGGGAAACATGACACTGGTGCATCTCCCCTGCGGTCGCCGAAGCTCATGGTGCCGCGAGCGTTCAGATGCCTGTCGGCCTGGTAGCCCGATTTGAACGGCAAGCGAGAAATGCTAATTAAATAGCAAATGTGTCTTTGCAAGTGAGCTGCTCGTGCTTTTAAGGGTCCCTGGTTCTAAGTGGTGTTTGGGAACCCCACTGAACTTAGGACAGGTCAGGATAAGCACATTACAACAAATACTTATTTTCTCCTTTTAGTTCAGATAAAGATATATATAGATAGATAGATAGATTAGGATTTTATTTATTTATTTGACAGAGAGAGAGATCACAAGTAGGCAGAGGCAGGCAGAGAGAGAGGGGGAAGCAAGCTCCCTCCCGAGCAGAGAGCCCCATGTGGGGCTCGATCCCAGGACCCTGAGATCATGACCTGAGCTGAAGGCACAGGCTTTAACCCACTGAGCCACCCAGGCGCCACCCCGGATAAAGATATTTTAGGATATACCTAAACTCATGACAGGTCTGTATTCTCAGGGACTGTCCGTGGGAGGCTAGTAAAGATCGTCCTTTAGGCATGGGAATGAAGCAACAATTTTTTTAAAAATTAATTTTCCTTTCTCATCTGTGTTTCAGAGCACGTTGGATTATTAGCTAAAAAGGACATCATTTCAATGATTAAGACTATGAATTATAGTTTGATTGTATAAAAGTATAGGTTGATTGAAATTAGAATACCCAAGTGCTAGGTATTTGGGGCTATTCTTAATGATTGAGTGCATTCAAAATAATTTAATTTTCAGACAGTTTTGAAAATATAAGAAGTATCAAGATAAAAACAAATTTGTGCCTGTGAAGACTTCATGAACTTGCTGTAGAAAATTTAAATAGGCAACCAGCTGTTGGCATGGTGGTGAGAAAGGAGTCCTGCACTTTGCCTTCTAAGAAAAAAGGGGATAAACTCAACATTAACCGCGTTTCCCTGCTGATGGTGGCATTCAGGACCAGCACCTGAAGGGGAAAGCCCAGGGCCATCGGTGGGTGCCAGGGGTCCCTGGGTCCTGGCCACGGTGGTAAGCAGCGGGTGAGTCGAAAGCCCTATACCATGCAGCTTTGGGAAGCGACCCACCACGACCCAGGGAGAAGCCCCTTTGTTGATTGGTGGTGGAGATCTCAGGCCCTTGGGTCTAACGTCCTTGGACTTGGTGGAAGATGCCGTAGGGAAGTCCGTCTCTGCGGCTGTTTGTTCTCACGCATGGGAACGGAGCCGCTCGGAGTGTTAGACACCAGCCCTCAGCCACAGAGGGTGCGGCCCAGTCAAGGGGACCTTAGGGACCCCAGTCTCTGGGGAGCAGACCCTCCTGCTGGCCGACCTTCGGCTGGAGCTGTAAAAGGTGCTGCGGGGCCTCCGGGGAAGGAGGGTCTCTGACCCCAGGCCCCAGAGCTTCCTGCCCGCGCATCCTGAGGTTGCCAGGACGGTCTCCGCACAGGTGGTCCCGGGAGCGGTGGGGCCAGGTCCACAGAAGAGTTTCCGCGCCCTGCCGGTTCAGCTGGTCGTGGGCCCGACGGCAAGATGGGGCTGCAGAGACTCGGGGACGCAGCACTTAGCCCGTGCACGCAACTCCGATGCTCAGCTGCTCTATGTGTCAATGAGAGGGGCACTGTGAGCTACAGTTAATACGAGTAATTTACCGCAAGTCCACGGCGCTCGCAAGTCAGAGAAATACATGGGGGAAGCGAATTTTCCCAACACTCTGTCACTTTATTTTATTGATCATTTTTCTGAAAGAAAAAGCACAGGTAATTCTAGGCCTTAATTCCCCCTGTCTAGAGCCCCGTTGTCACTAGAAGCTACGATATTTGTCTTCCCACTTATTTTTAAAATTTCAGAGTCCAGAGTGAAAAAGGACCCCAAACTCCATCCCACCTAATGTTTCCCAAAGTGGAATTCATGCGACTCTAGGCCCCCATGCTGGCCCATTTAAGTGTCCCGCTTGTTTCATGTACTCGACACACCCACATCATTGTAAACAGTATTTTCATACACTTTACATGTATGCACATGTACAAGTGTGACATCTACACAGCCGTATGCACATGTACAAGTGTGACATCTACACAGCCGTATGCACATGTACAAGTGTGACATCTACACAGCCGTATGTGTAGACCAGTTTCTGTAGATAGACATATAGATAGATATGTGCATGCTTTATTTCTATACGCTTCTTATTTTTTTAAGATTTAGTTAATTAATTTATTTTCTTTTTCTTCGCTCGAGTTTATTTCAAATTTAATTAACATATAATGCATTATTGGTTTCAGAGGTGGAGGTCAGTGATTCATCGGTCTTATATAGCGACCAGGGCTCACTGCATCACGTGCCCTCCTTAATGCCCATCACCCAGTTACCCTGTCTTTCCCACCTCTCCCTTCCGGCAACCCTATTTATGTCGTATGATTAAGAGTCTCTTACGGTTTGTCTCCCTCTCTCTGATTTGATCTTGTTTTATTTTTTCCTCTCTTCCTCTATGATCCTCTGTTTTGTTTCTTAAGTTCCACAAATAAGTGAGGTCATATGACGATTGTCTTTCTCTGATTGAGTTATTCACTTAGCATAATATCATCCACATTGTTGAAAATGGTAAGATTTCATTTTTTGATGGCTAAGTAGTATTCCTTTGTGTATATGGACAACATCTTCTTATCCACTCATCTGTCGATGGACATCTGGGCTCTTTCCATAGTTTGGCCATTGTAGACACTGGGGTGCAGGTGCCCCTTCGGATCACTGTATCTGTATCTTTGGGGTAAATACCCAGTAGTGTGATTGCTGGGTCATACAGTAGCTCTATTTTTAACCTTTTGAGGAAACTCCATACTGTTTTCCAGAGTAGCTGCTCCAGCTTGCATTCCCCCTAAAAATGTAGGAGGGCTCCCCTTCCTCTGCATCCTCGCCAACATTTGTTGTTTCCTGACTTGTTAATTTTAGCCATTCTGACTGGTGTGAGGTGGTGTCTCCAAGTAGTTTTATTTGTATTTCCCTGATGCTGAGTGATGTTGAATATCTTTTTTTTATGTGTCTATTGGCCATTTGTGTGTCTTCTTTGGAGAAACGTCTGTTCATGATTTTTGCCCATTTCTTGATTGGATTGTTTGTTTATTAGAGAGAGAGAGAGAGAGAGAGAGCGCACAGCAGGAGGTAGAGGGGCAAAGGGAGAGGGAGAAGCAGACTCCGTGCTGAGCACCGAGCCCATGCGGGGCTCAATCTCACGACCCTGAGACCATAACCCGAGCCAAAATGGTCCAACACTTAACTCATTAAGCCACTGGGACCCTCCTGCGTGCTTTACTTTTTAATAAGCAACTTAGCCCAAATAGTAAAAAGTAAGGAGAGGAAAAGACAAGGCTGCTGGTGAATAGTCTCTCTGCCCAGACTGTTACCCCCAGCAGAAGAGAAGACCCTCAGTCTTCTCTTGTTTTCTGGGGATGTTTTGCAAACACGTGAGCAGCTTCCCACTTTGGCTTCCACAAACAGCTTCCGGTGCCCTGCATTCTGCACCTTGCCTCCTTCTCGTCGGGAGGTCTGGAGCGCTCTTCCTTGTGGTGCATGCAAACTCTCTCCGGCTCCCTGACCCAGTGTGCAGTGTTCTTGCGTGTTCGCTCATTAAATGCAATTTTTTAAAGATTTTATTTGTCAGAGAGAGAGAGTGTGTGCACAAGCAGGGAAGCAGCAGGCACAGGGAAGGAAGAAGCAGGCTCCCGGCTGAGCAAGGAGCCTGACGAGGGACTTGATTCCAGGACTCTGGGATCATGACCCGAGCTGAAGGCAGCCACTTAACTGACTGAGCCAAACAGGCGCCCCTCAACACGATTTTTTTTAACTCAGTCATTTCTTAATGGATACTCTAATATTTTTAATGTTAAGAATATTTTTTACATGTAGAAGGTTTTTTAAATTTTAACGTAATTACCTTTTTCAATATTCCTTGTTTGGCTTTGGCTTTGAGTGGTAATTAGAAAGGGTCGTTCCCACATGTTTTCTTCTATTACTTTCATAATTAATCATATAGCTTTAATCCACTTGGACTTTGACCTTGTTTCTCCTTTCAGAAGACTACCTACAAGGCTGGCAGCCCTACTTCTTCATGGATTTCGGGGCCCCCTTTTGTGTGAGCGAACTCCCTGGACCTGATGGATGTTTCCGGGCTTCCCACAGGCTCTCTGTGCATCATCTGTGATGCTTTATAATTTATGTCAGGGAAGATCTGTTGGAAGATCATCGCTCTCACATGCCTTAGGATATTCATAAATATTACTTTTTATTTCACATACTTCCTGATGGTCGTGCTTCATTCCCTGAGAATTAATGCTTTTTTTTTCTCTGCATTTAGGGAAACTTCTGCCCTTCCCTCCTCCCATTGTCCTCAGTTATAAACTGTGTCCTCAGAGGGCACACCTCCCTCGTGGGAGCCCCGGGACCCTTGTCCCCTGGGCTGTACAGGTCTGTGTGAGGGGACCCAGGTCTATGGCTGGGGGACACGCGGCTCACAGCATCGAGGACATTCTCCGAGAGCCCGAGGCACTTGTATAGGAGTGACAGCCGCCCCACCGTCCGCTCCGTTTCCAGGGTCCCTGGCTTTGTACAGCCCCTCCCGGTGTGAGGGCACGCACGTGTGCACATGCACACACACGCACAACTGACACTCCACATGCTATACATACGTGTTGTACACACCACACACGCTGCCCACAAGTCTGCAGGAAATCCGTGACATGCACTACACACGTGTGAAAATGAATTTTAAAAGCACAAAGTATTTTGTGCTCCTCTTTGCTGGCTTGATGGCCTCTGATGGTTCGTCTTTTGTTCCAGTCTACTCCTTCCTATTTGTTCTTTTATAGCAAAAAAGCTGACCCCAGGCCTCTGGAGGTCTGAGATGCTCGGTGCCGGGGGGGACGGGCGCTGTGTCCCCCAGGGACCCCCCAAACACAGTCACCGACTCCGATCCCCACCCCACCCACCCCGTCCCCCACCCCGGTGTGAACCTCAGGCTCTCTTGCAGGGCCAGCTGAACCCTGGCTTGATTTCTAGAGGCTGAGCAGGTCCCCACAGAAGCAGGCAGAGGAAGCACAGACATACTTTGTAGAATCTGGACCCCAGAAAGCTCGCTGCAAATTTACAGCTGACTCTTGACTCCCTGGGCTGAGGGTGCCCTTTTCTTCCCCAGTTCTACCCTCTGAGAGTCACTCGGTGCACCTGCAAGGCACACCCAGGGCCGGTGGGTTTGGCCCCCTGTCCGGAGGGGAGTGACTGGCTGAAAACCCGCAGGGCGTGGGGACAGCAGGGAGCCGCTCGGGGAGCACTTCCTGGCCGGGTCCCTGCTGCCGGGGGCGCGGGGACTCATCGGGCAAAGGCTCCCAGGGACAAACAACAGGAGGGTGGAGTCAGTGGGCCTCTCAATCTGCAGAAGGTTTACTGTCCAAGGACCACCCTTTCTGGCCATTTTGATCCATGTAAGGGGCCGAGTCTTCCTAGTCTTTCAGCAGGTGGAAGAAAGGCCTTTGCAAGGTGCCTTACATTTCTGAACCCAGAGCGGTGGCTGCCTCCTCGTCTCCGTCCTCGTCTCCCCGCCAGCGCCAGACAGCGGACGCGCTCTCAGATGTTTACATTAAGAAGTATACAGCAAGCCTGCACTTCAGAGGCAAATTAATAGTGGGGCGCCGTGGGAGCGGGGCTCCATCTGCATATGGATGACCTCCTCCCCCGGGTCTCCCCGGGCCGGGTGCGAGGTGTTGATCAGTGCTTCTTACTGATAAGCAAAATATTTCCAGAGCGTGAAGAATTCCTCGGTGTGTGAAGAGGATAACCGTAATCTGCACCCACACGCCCGGGCCTGGGCGCCGGCGCATTGACACGCCGCCCACGGTGCTAAGCTCTCTATTAGAGCCGCGCGGTGAAAGGTCCCCGCATGTGAATGAGGCCTCTTCTGCATGTGAAAACCAGGGCTGGGAAGGAGCACGCCTTTAATTAGGGTGGCATTTGGAAGCAGAGGCCTCAAATGTTCACTTTTGTGATGCTAAACCGCCGAGCGTTTTCAGGCGCATTGTCATCTTCGGTAAACAGTTTTATTCTGATTTATTTTGTAGAAAGGGAGTGAACGGCCTGCCTTCCGTGGACGTGGACGGGACCGCAGTAGCTTTGTACAGCTATCTAGGTTATGGGAGATTTAAATCCAACTGTTTGATGAAATGTAGAAATATGTTTAAATACAGGATTAGACTTTTAGTATATGAAGCAGTCCGGAGATCAAAAGGCTCAAAAGTCATGCTGAAGAGGGGCGCAGGGCTACTGGGGGGGCATTTAGAGTCAAGTGATTAAAGGGGGTTTTCAATGTGTTACATCCAATCTGATTTCAACGTAAAAATAAACGCAGAGAGAGCGGTGGTCCTCCCGCGGCCCCTACCTGGGGCCTGGCACCTGGCGTTTGGCCCTGAGAGTCAGTGGGGCCCCGACAATGACCTGAAAGCCCCCAGGAGGCTTCCTGGGACCAGCGGCTGGAGGACACTCACCGCAAAGTGATTCTTAAATCTGCATTGTATTCTTCCCAGTGTAAACAACACCATGGGCAAACCAGACTAAATCTGCTGTCCCCACCCGCTCGGAAGGTCAGATTTGGACTCTTGGAAGGAGGCTCAGCAGCCGCACGGAACCAGAGCCCCGTGTCCACACCGAGGAGACCTGTGGCCACGGAGGCCACGGAGGGAGGACGTGTGTGGCCCCCTGTGACCGCCCGGCAGGCCCACCTGTCTTGGGAACCTGAGCCTTCCTTTCTGTTTTTTTGGCTTTTAGAAAGATCCTTTTAACATTTTCCACACGTCAGTGAGCGCAGTCCTGTTTGAAAATGTTCGCCTGGGCGGTAATTGAGGAGCTAACAGATAAGACGATTCAAAGTAAGTCAGCAATCCAGCCAGGATTAAGAAATGTCTCATTTCTATTCCTCTATTAATCTGCCAGGCTTCATATTTCATTCGCTCACTCATAGATGGTTTCTGTCTCTGTCTGTCTCTACTTAACATGTCATGCAAGTGAAAATTTTAAGAATTGGGCTTTTAATACCCCTGTTTAGAATCATCTTTTTATGAGCATTTTCTATAAATATAATGTTGTGAGTCACCCTTTGCACAAATAAGTAGGGCCCCGATCATCATGTTCTCAGTCGGACCAGTACACACGTCTCTGTCTTCTAACTCTCGCGCAGCTTTGCAAATGTCTTGTTACAGGGTCTGTCTGGTCCACCTCCTCCGGTTTAATTAATTTAAATATTTATAAGTCTACAGTTCTTCCTCCACTTTAGGGCTTTTTAAGTATGTTTTAAAAATGCAAAATATGAACTTGTCGGTCAATTTAAGCAGCAGCAAGAAGCATCTCCGTGCGCAGGGAGAGGGCTGCAGAAGGCCACGGGTTGCATGGATGCCGGCGCTCGGCCACGGCCTTCCCGTGGATTGAAGGGTCCACAAACCTCCGAGGGCGGAGTTACCCGCACACACTTCTGAGCCCAGCATCCTGTGTTTACATCACGCTTCTCTATTTCCCTGTCCTACAATATTGGGAAATTTACCCTCTGAGCCCTGATCGCTTCATCTGTGAAATGGGGACAGATGGTGGTGACCCCGGCACCTACCACGGACCCGGAGCGTGTGACAGGTGTGGTTGGGGCTGGGACACGGCCACACTCAGGAGGTGGACTCAAAGACCTGCCCCGAACAGGGTGTGAAGTAACTGTTGCCAGAGGACGTGGTCTTGACTTTTAATAACTCCCCAGGTGATGCTGTTTGGAGGGTAAGCCCAGGAGGCCCCCTGCAGAAAACAGCCAAGGGGAGGGGTCTGTGGACCCTGCTCTCCTGTTTCCCCCAGAGACCCCCGTTGGGGTCCAAACACTCCACTTTGAAGTTTCATGCCATTTCCTGGCAAAGTTACTGGCCTGTCCCGGATGTTGCTTTGTGCCTTGTCGCTTCAAAGGAGATGAGCGTAAGTACTTACCAATATCTGCAGAACCCGTGGCACTCCAGCTCACTCCCGCCAGACGACGGAGGCCCCCAGACCCCCTCCTGGAGAGACTGTCTGAGCAACAAAGATGCCTTTACTATAATATCCTCGAATTTTTTTTTATAGATTTTATTTATTTATTTGACAGAGAGAGAGAGATCACAAGTAGGCAGAGAGGCAGACAGAGGGGGGGGAAGCAGACTCCACACTGAGCGGAGAGCCCAACGTGGGGCTCGATCCCAGGACCCCAAGATCATGACCTGAGCTGAAGGCAGAGGCTTTAACCCACTGAGCCACCCAGGTGCCCCTAAATTAAAACTTTAAATCCAAAAACAGAAAACAGTGGTGTTCTGCACGGAAATATACATGAATATTTATTTCATTTGGGGGTAAATATTTATGATTAAACATGACATCAAAGGCAAAAAGAACTAAGAAATTTAATTGATTTTACTATATAAAATTATTAAAAATCCTTAGAAAAACCACACTATCATCAATATGAAAGATAGATGGTAATCTGGAAAAGTAGTACGTACAGGAGACAAAAGTTCATGTCTTAGTATATAAGGCGTTAATATAAATAAAGAGGCCACAGTGATTTTTCTAAAACATACTAGACCAAGGATATAAGTGGGTAATGTGCAGAAGAGAAAAAATATGAGTGTCAGAAATTGGGAAAAAATACTGCAGCTAAGTACTTAAATACATACTGTCACTGCTGCGAGAAATCGGCCTCCAACAGCACACGTGTCACCTCGCAGCAGGCTGCTGGGTGGCTTCCTCCCTGGAGGGGCTGGGAGGGGGCTCGCTGGGCTCTGCCCACGGCCCCGGCCCGTCCCCTCCTGACGCCTGGCGGCCTGTCCCTCGTTCTCTCTCGTCCACGTCTCCTCCGACCACAACCTGGAAGAGCTCTTTCCTCTTGAGGGTGACTATGGCTACACCGTACCCCGCAGGTACGAGCCTCGAGCGGCTCAAGGAACTTTTCCCACGTGAGGGCGGACGGCTTCACACGCACCCGTTTTCCCGCTGTCTCCCCTGCTTCTTGCCAGAGACGGATTCCACCTGGAAAGGGCACTCCTCTCCCCGGGCTTCAGGGGCCTCTGGAGGCGGTCAGCCGCTCCCTCGTCCTTGTATCCCATCCCCTTCCCTCCTGCCCTTGGCCCCACACACCCTGACACTGCGTTTACTCCATTTTGGAAAGGACTCTCCTAAACCACAATTTTTCTCCAGGGAAAACGTGCCCACTTCTGTCTGCAGACAGTGCTGGCCGACAACGCCCCATCTTGGCTGGGTCACTGCCTCCTCTTGGTCTATGCTCTGCCGCTCCCTTCATTCTAGAATTTTCCTTATTCGCTAGAGTGACTCCTGCAGGCTGTCCTCCAGGCTGCCCAATCCCTGAACGGAGTTCTGCCCTTACCCTACTTCTCTGGACCATTTACTTGATACATTTGATTAGCACGTCTTCCGCACCACACTGGTCAAGGTGGTGGGAGGATCAGTGAAAAAAAGAGATGAAATTCTCCCTTTTCATCGTTTTTTTTTTTTATTTCAGTGGAGCTAGAAGGAGTCGACAGATAATGGCCATGGTAGATATGTAAATTAGATGCAGCATTGTAGAAGGTGATAGGGGCCCCAGGGACAGACAGGTCAAGCCAGGTGGGGGCCGCTGTGGGGGCGGTGATGGCCCCCAGCTAGGTCTCACGGCAAGGGGCTCCTGCACAGAGGGAGGAGCCAGGTGGACGCCAAGGCAATGACCGACCCAAGGTCGTCATCAAGGCCATGTCCGGCACGTGGGCTTGCCCACAGGCCAGGGTGGAGGGAGAACCCACTCTGCAGGGCCTCCTGGCCACTCCCCCTTGCTTTCTGCCTCTGTTTCCCACCACGTGCGCTCTCTCCGCAACCACCCAGTACCAGCCCTGTGACCTTAGCCACTCTCTTCCTTCAAGTTAAAATTAAATATGTTGCTGTCTTCCCAAGCCATCTTTCACATTCCAGGCTGAACAATCTCTCTGACATGTAATTCTGGTCTTAAGCCTCTTCCCCACCTCCTCATCCTTCCCCACCTGTACAGGTACATGCCTGCACACCCCCCACACGCACACACACGCTCACGCACATGCACACACACCTTCCCTGTTCTCCCACAACTCTCTGGAGCCAGGCTGGGGTGCCTTCCTCTATGCCATGGGGCCACTGAATTACTGGACATCTGTATCTCTCAGCACCCCCGCGTCCTTCTGCCAGCCCAACGGAACCTCCTTGCTTCCCCTGGCTCAGTGCAGTCTCTAGCTCTGGAATGTCTGCCCTTTGGAGTCTCTCCTTCCCAGTCCCCCTCTCCCATGGACTCCCAAAGTACATCCTACACTGCCTGTGCCATGGCCGATCGTCAGATGCCCCTTCTCAGTACGGTCACCAGTAGCAAAGAGACCCCCACACTATAGCTTCAGTTAGATGACTTATTTCTCTCCCCTACCTTTGTTCAACTCCTTGAGGACAGAGATGCACCACTGTATTGCACAACCTTCCAGTAATACTGGGCACCTGGAGGTCCTGGCCAACAGGACCTATTCATGTCCTGTAATGTTAATGGAAAACCACCCCTTCGCATGAGCTGGAAGACCCCCACCCATCCTTCAAGTCCCAGATCAAGCCTCCTCTTGCTGTTTCCAAAATCCACTCTGGAAATACCTGCCTTTATTACCAACATCACCTTTTGCACTAGGTGTTCTCTTGAACTTTCTCTTAATAGTCAGTGGGATCCTTTATATCTCTCTTCATATCTCCAGTGCTTAAAGCCACGCCTGACACATAAGAGGTACTGAACAAATACTTACTGAATGAATGGATAACCAAGAGTCAAAGTGTGCAAAAGCAAGGAGCACAATAACCACACCTCCTCACCAGAGGAGGACTCCAGGGAGGACTCCAGATGAAAAATGCTGGGGTGTGTGATCCATTGCACCTTCTTCTCAGCCGTCACCACCAAGATGTACACGTGTTTCTCTGTGCCCTTGAGTCTGGGTTTGGCCTTATGACAGATGGGGACCAGGGGGCATTAGCAAACGTGCCTTAAACAGAGCTTGCAGATTGGGTCTTCCCTCTTCTCACTGCGCTGGGAACTGGCACCCTAAGCATGGGCCAGCCTGCTGCAAAGTCCTCTGGGGCAGAACCCGGGGCCCCAGCTGACAGTCATGCAGAGGAGTCCATTCTAGATGTCCAGCCCCAGCTGCACTCACTCTGGGTGAGACAAGTGGGAAAATTGCCCACTGGTGCCCCATTCAAGTTGCCAACCTATAGAATAGTAAACCAGTGACTAATGGTTATTTGGTTTTTATTATGTTCAATTAGCCAACATACAGCACGTCATTAGTTATTGATGTAGTGTTCAATGACTCATTAGTTGTGTGCTCATCACAACACATGTCCTCCTTAATACCCATCACTCGATACCCCACCCTCCCACCCCCCACCACTCTGAAACCCTCAGTTTGTTTTCCGGAGTCCATAGTCTTTCATGGTTTGTCTCCCTCTCTGATTCCCACTCTCCCTTCAGTTTTCTCTCCCTTCCCCTATGGTCTTCCATGCTATTCCTTATGAATAGTCTTCTATGCTATTGTTATTCCTTATGAATATCTTTCACTCCTTCACATATGAGTGAAACTAATGATAATTGTCTTTTTCTGCTTGATCTATTTCACTTAGTGGAACCTCCAGTTCCACCCATGTCAGTGTAAATGGTGCATATCCATCCTGTCTTCTGGCTGAATAATATTCCATTGTGTATAAGAACCACATATTCTATATCCATTCATCTGTTGAAGGGCATTTTGTTTCCTTCCACAGTTAGGCTATTGTGGACATTGCTGCTATGAACATTGAGGTAAGGGTGTCCCTTCTTTTTACTATGTATCCTTGGGGTAAATACTAGTGCAATTGCTGGGTCATAGGGTAGCTCTATTTTAACATCTTGAGGAAACTTTGTACTGTTTTCCAGAGTGGCTGCACCAATTTGCATTCCCACCGAGAGTGTAAGATGATTCCCCTTTCTCCACATCCTTGACAACATTTGTTGTTTCCTGCCTTGTTAATTTTTGCCATTCTGACTGGTGTGAGGTAGTATCTCATTGTGGTTTTGATTTGTAGTTCCCTGATGACTAGTGATATTGAGTGTTTTTTCACGTGTCTGTTGGCCATTTGAATGTCTTCTCTGGAGAAGTGTCTGTTCATGTCTTCTGCCCATTTCTTGATTGGATTATTTGTTTTTTGGGTGTTGAGTTTGAGAAGTTCTTTATAGATCTTGGATTTTTTTAAGCTATTAAGCTTTGTGACCACTTATTACACAGTAAAAACCAACTGATATTGTTGTAAATCATGAAGAAACCCCTTGAATGGCTGACTTATAAGTACAAATATAATTTTGACAGTAATACAAAATTAGCACAGGAAATTCTTCTCAGCAAAGTTGTGTTATCCTATTGACAGCCATTTTAATTAGTATTGTTATTTTTCTGTAATTCTCACACTCTCTACCACAAATTGATTGTCTACCTGAGATTGTGTTACTTTGTTTTTTTAAGATTTTATTTATTAATTTGAGAGAGAGAGAGAACACAAGCAGAGGAGTGGCAGAGGGAGGGGAAAAGCAGGCTTCATGTTGGGCAGGGAGCCCGATGCAGTTCTTGATCCCAGGATCCTGGGATAATGACCTGAGCCAAAGGCAGACACTTAACCAACTGAGCCACCCAGGCACCCTAATTGTGTAACTTTAAAATAAATGGACTCATGGAAACAATTAACCAACTCCTTCAATGGACTGGGTAGGACACGAGGTTTATACTAAAGGATGATATTCATTTTTGCCCCATTATTTCTATTCAAATGAAGAAATTCAGTATTTGGCAACTGCAGGTTTGTGAAGGCCTAGTGAACCTGAGACCTGAGCCAAGCCCTTTGAGAAATAATGGGGTGCTCACGTACTGTGTGACATATGAACAGAGGTCGTACAATGCTAGAAGTGACAATAAAAGCTGAGTAATATTCCATTGTATATATGTACCACCTCTTCTTTATCCATTCATCTGTCAATGGACAACTGGGTTCTTTCCATAGTGTGGTTATTATGGACAGTGCTGCTATAAATATTGGGGTGCAGGTGCCCCTTTGGATCACTATGTTTGTATCTTTCAGGTAAATACCCAGTAACACAGTTGCTGGATTGTAAAGGAGCTCTATTTTTAACTTTTTTTTTTTTAGGAAATTCCATACTGTTTTCCAGAGTAGCTGTATCATCTTACATTTCCACCAACAGTATAAGAGGGTTCCTCTTTCTCCATATCTTTGCCAACACCTGTTATTTCTTGACTTTTAATTTAGCCATTCTGACTGGTGTGAGGAATATTATTCAGCCATCAAAAAATGAAATCTTGCCCTTTGCAATGATGTGGATGGTACTAGATGGTTTTTTGCTGAGTAAAATAAGTCAATCAGAGAAAGACAATTATATGATTTCACTCATATGTGGAAATTAAGAAACAAAATCGAATCATAGGGGAAGGGAGGGAAAAATAAAATCAGATGAAATCAGGGAGACAAACCACGAGACTCTTAATTCTTGGAAACAAACTAAAGGTTGCTGGAGAGGTGTGGGGTAGAGCAATGGGGTAACAGGATGGTAAGCATCAAGGGGGGCAAATGATGTAATGAGCACTGGGTCTTATATGCAACTCATGAATCACTACACTCTACCTCTGAAACTAATAATATGCTTTAATTTAATTAATTGAATTTAAATTAAAATTTTAATTAATTTAACTAATCAATTTAATTTTTAATTAATTAATTAATTAAAATAATTTTAATTATTTTATATAATTAATATATATTAATTATTATTTTATATTATATATAATATAATATAAAATATTATATAATATAATATATAATATATATAATATATAATATAATATAATATAATATAATATAAAATATAATATAAAATATAATGTATTTTATATTATATATAATATAATATAAAAATTAAAATAAATTTAATTTAATTTTTATTAAATTAATTAATTAATTGAATTTAAATTAAATTAAATTAAATTTATTGAATTAAATTAATTTAAATTAATTTATTAATTAATTAATAAATTGTTATTTATTTATTACTTGTTATTAAATAAATAGCAATTATTAAATTGTTATTTATTTATTATAATTATTATTGATAATTAATTGAATTTAAATTAAATAAACAGTGATAATGAAAAGGTCTATCACTGGTGGAGCCTGGGAAGGCATGAAAGGAAGGGTACTTGGCAGAGAGAGCAAACTGAGAGCCCCATCTGGGAGTGGCGGCACGTGAGCAGGAATGAGGGCAAGGGGGCCACGAGCAGACTCTTGTCTCCCTGTAGAAGGGATGGCCTCACTGCCGGCACGTGGGCGGGATGGAGAAATCGTTCCTTAGCGTGGAAGAGTTCTAACTCCTAGGTGGAGAATCACATTTGACCACTTTCGTGTCAGAGGGACATTACGGCTATGTCCTCATTTAAGGAGGGTAACAGGTCCCTTTGACCTCCTTATTTTGGTCCTTGACAAGTACGGAGCGGCTCTGTGTTTCCCCCTGTTTGACGATCATACCAGAGATTGACACCACCTTCCATGTCCCCTTGAGACGTCTGTCCCAAGCCGTGCTGCCTGTCTGACTTCTGCCCAGAGGCCTCCTGGTGGGCATGGAAAAATGTGGGAAACTGAGCGATGAAAGCAGAAGATGCCACTGGCCGAGTCAGGGCATTGAGAGCGGACAGACCCGGGTTGGAGTTAGTAGTTGTGTGACCGAAGTCCGGGTAGATGGCTTCCTGACCCCTTGTTTCCTCATCTGGAAGTGGGACGAGCATACCAGCTCCGCGGGATGAAATGAGCTAATGCGGAAGGTACCTGATTCAATTCTCGGCACAGAGTAATCCACTGCATGGTGATACAGGTCTTTCCTAACAGCTTTTATCGCCTCTTCCACACTCACCACCTAAAAAAGAACTGATCAAACTCCAAGACAATCAGCTGCAAGTATGAAGTGTTTTTCATTAATTTATTCTAGACTAGATTTGCTGCATCTGGCCGGAGACTTCCTTTGGCAGTGGGGGAGGAGGGAGGGCTGGTGTGTAAGGAGCCTACACACTCGCCATGGGACTCTGCTGCTAGTCCTCCAGCTCTTTGAGAATAAACTGCACTGCCTGGTGCATAAATTGAAAGCAATTAGAAGCACGTTTTTATGTAGCAGAAAGGACAAATATATACATGGGTAGAAATTACAATAAACTAAATTTTCAGTAAAAATAAGGCCAAAGGACAACATACAATTGAGACATTGCTAAGTTTTTTCCCCCCTAAAATAAAAATTTCATGATAATTTCCCCTCTTAAACCAAGCTGGGAACCTGTAATATCTCACAATGTAAAAACCTATTTTTAACGTACTTGGGAAACTGAATTCAAGGGACTATATGTGTATGTATGTGTGTATATATATATATATATATATATATATATATATATGAATCACCCAACCTTCTAGACCTTATCACAGAAGCTGCGACTGCTCATTCCTCTGGCTTCATGGACAAACAGTGATCAGAAACATTATTTCCTCTCCTCATTGACCTATATCTGGAGGCTTTCTTTTTTTTTTTTTTCCACCCAAAACCATATGATAACTGAAAGCCACCCCAACATGCTGACTGGGGGTACCAGAGCAGTGATGAGGACGAGAGTGTCACAACAGACTAGGGACAGGTGGTTGGTGTGAAGCCCAAGAGGCTGGCGTGGCTCCGTGTCAGTAGGTCCAAGTGTTGGCTCCTCATGTCACCTTAGCATCTAGCACAGGGCTCAGAATATTCAAGAATCTCCATAAGATGTGTCCTTGGTATCTAGGCCATGGAGATGTGAATTATAATCCATTATCTTACAGGTACATGGGAGTCCTAGGAACCTCGGGGTAACTGGAATTCCAGCTCCTAATATTGACTATCATCCAGTATGGATGGAAAACTCTGGTTCAACAGATAAATGTTACCAGGATGAGAGGGTAATTTTCCACAACCTCTTTGGAAAACTGGACTATCAAAGTTGAATTCAAAACCTAGCCATTTCCCTCCTAGTCATACAAACTGTAAAAGTCTATACAAAGAGAAAAATCTGGAAAACAACATGAGAAAAACAATTCGTCACATACAAGGGAACAATAGTATGATTAATGGCTGGTTTCTCATCAGAGGCAAAGGAGACTAGAAAGCAGAAGGACTATATTGTGCAAAGTGTTTAAAGAAAAAGAAATTTTAGAAACATCAAAGAAGAATTAATTATTCAATAAAAGTATCAATCAAAAATGAAGGCAAATATTCTCAGATAAACAAAGACTAAATGGTGCTATCAGATTTTTATTACAGAAATACTAAAGCAAATTCTGGACTTATTCTCTTCTTTAAAAGACATACGTTATATAAAGAAATTATTATAGTACTGTATTATTGGGTTTATTATATAAATTCACATGCATGTAGTTATATATAATATGCTGAAATATATATAGAGTGATATATTTATATATACTGATATATATTTAGTATGTAACCATATAAATCATATTATTATACTATTATTATATATGCTGTCATATATATCATATGACAGTAATAGCACAAAGGAAAGAAAAATAAATGGAGCTATATCAGGGAAAAGTTTCTAAATTTTATCATAATTAAATTAGTATTAGTCTTAAGTAGATGTGATAATATTGTAATCTATACAGCAAACAAAATAACAAATTTTTAAAATAGTTTCACTAAATTCTACTCCCGAAACTAATAATACAGTGTATGTTAACTAAATTGAATTTAAATAAAAAATAAAACACAATAAGACTATAGAATTAAAATAGTACACTAAAACATTTATTTTTCACAGAAAGTAAAGAAAGGACAAAGAAACCGGAAAAAAACATGAGGCTCATAGAAACGAAATAATAAAATGACTGACATAAATCCAGTATTAACCATGAATAGATGAATCCAGATTGTTGTAGTGGGAAAAAACCAGCTATAGAAAGCTATATGCTTTCTATGAGAGATAGTTTTTAGATTCAAAGACACAAATGGGTTTGAAAGTAAAATAATGGAATAAACACATCATGCAATAGTAACCATTAGACATCTGGAATAGCTATAGTAATACCAAAAAAAATAGTATCATAAAGAGAGACATTTCATAATGAAAGGGTCAATTAATCAAAGCAATCTTAGTAACTGAGAAGTTAATTAAACTGAATAAAAATTAAAAAGGGAGTTAGAAGACTTATACAACACGACTGGCCAACTTGGCAACACTGACATTTCTAGAATACTCCAGCAATAGAAGAATACACATTCTTTTAATATACACATGACACATTCTCCAGGATGAACCACATATTGGGTCATTAAACAAATCTCAATACATTTTAAAAGATTTTAATCATGCAAAGTATGTTACCTTACCGCAGCAAGATTAGAGTTCAGTGATGGAGAGAAATTTGAGAAACTACCAAATATATGAAAATTAAGCAATGTATTTTTAAATACCTATGGGCTAAGGAGAAATAAAATAGCAATTAGGAAATATTTTGAAATAAATAAAAACAGAGCACGAGATTGAAACTGATGAAGTGCACCTGAAATAGTATTTAGAGGGAAATCTAGAGAGCTAACTACCTCTATTTTAGGAGAAATGTCTGAAATCAATAACCTAGACTTCTTTATGGGACTTTAACAAATAGGGAAAATTAAATCCAAATCAAGTAGAAGGAAGGAAAATAAAAATTTAAATTATAAAAACTAGAGTAAAAGGCAATAATAATAAAAAAATCCTCCAGAAAAACCATAGAGAAAATCTATTAATTTAAAAGATGTTCATTTGAAAAGACTGACAAAACTCTTAATTTTAATGTGGGAAAACTATAAAATAAAAAGAGAACATACAAATCAAGACTAAAGAAGAGACATCCCCGGTGACTGTACAGAAATTAAGAAGATTGTAAAGGAATATTATGGCAACTTTATGTCAAGATATTAGACCGTGTAGATAATTACACAAATTCCTAGAAATACACAAATACCAAAACTGACTAAAGAAGAAATAGAAAATCTGAGTAGACTATAATTGCTGAAGAAATTAAATCAGTAATAAAAAAAATCTTTCCACAAAAAAAATTCCAGGTGCTGATGGCTTCATAGATTAATTCTATCAACATATAAAAAAAGAGATAATACTAATCTTATACAAATTATCCCAGATAATACAGGAGAAATTAACACTTGTTAATTCATTCAGTGAGGCCAGTAATCGTGATATCAAAGCCAAGTAAAGATATAAAAAGAAAAAGAATACTGCAGATCTAATATTACTCATGAACATGGACCAAAAATACTTAACAAAGTCTTAATAAATCAAATCTAACAGCTTTTAAAATATCCAGAAATTTATGCCAGGATTGCAAGATTGGTTTAACATGCCCAAACAACGTAATTACCATAGTAAAAGGTCAGTGAACAAAGCCACAGGAATGTCTCAATGGGTGAAAAGAAGTTGACAAAATCTAACACCCCTTCGTAATTTTTTTTCAAGTGCTCAATATAGTAGGAATTTGGAGTTATTTTCCCATCTGACAAAAGACTCTATAAAACTTCCACATCATATTCAATAGTTAAGGCCTGAATAGTTCCGCTAAGATCATGAACAAGGCAAGGAGGTTCACCTTCACTCCTTCTATTCAATACCTAACGGAAGACGTAATATGACTTTTAAAAAGAAATTATAAATATATAGATTGGAAAAGAAGCAAAAAAAATTTGTTCACAGATGACATGATCCAGTATGTGGAAGATCCTAAGGAACACATAAACACATGCAAACACAGAATTCAAACTAATAAATGAGTTTTAAAAGATCTCAAGATATAAGATCAATATTTTATTTTATTTTTTTAAGATTTTATTTATTTATTTGACAGAGAGAGATCACAAGCAGGCAGAGAGGCAGGCAGAGAGAGAGGGGGAAGCAGGCTCCCCACTGAGCAGAGAGCCCGATGCGGGACTCAATCCCAGGACCCTGAGATCATGACCTGAGCTGAAGGCAGAGGCTTTAACCCACTGAGCCACCCAGGTGCCCCTAAGATCAATATTTTAAAAATTAATTTTATCTGTATTTTAGTAACATAAAAACTAAAAATTCAAGTTAAGATACAATTCCTATTAAGAAAGAAGGAATAAAAAGTACATACCAGGAAATAATTTAATGGAAGATGTGAAGTCTGGTACACTGAAAACCAGAAATAGAAAGAACAAGGAAAAGGTGAACTGAGAGATGCTGTGTTGGCACACTGGAATACCACACAGGAAGGTGTCGTTTCTCTCCAGACTGACCTGAAAATTCAGGACGCTCCCTCTCAAAATCCCAGTTTACATTTTTATGTAAAAATGGATAATCTCATCATAAAAGTTATATGGAAACTCAATGACTGGCTAGAAAAAATAGAATATAAAGAAAAATGTGGAGGACTTAGACTATCTGATTTCAAAACTGACTAAAAAGCCAAACAAGGCAACGCAGGACTGGACCAAGGGTAGGATATATAGATGAGTGGAATAAAGTTGAGAAGCCTTGAAATAAATCCTTTCGTAACGGTTAATAGATTTTCAACACACAAGCCAAGATAACTCAGTGAGTAGGGTATAAACTTGTCAATAACCGGTCCTGGGACAATTGGATGTCAATGTACAAAAGCGAGCAACCAACCAAACCACCAAACAACAACCACAACAATAAAGGAAAACAGATGAACTTAAGACCTAAGTCTTACCTACATACATAAAATTAAGTAAAAAATGGATCTTAGATCTAAATGTAGGAGTTAAAACCAGGAAATGTCTAGACAACAACAAAAGAAGTAATCCTTGTGAACTTCATCGAGGGAAAGAGTTTTTATTATGGCAGGAAAAGCATAATACATACAATAAAAAAATTGGATAAGTTGGCCTTCAGTTACATTAAAAAAAACTTTTTGATATCAAATGATGCCATTAAGTGGCTGAAAAGACAAGCCACAGACAGGAAATACTGTGGAAATAAATAGTGAATAAAGGACTTTTATTCAGAGTATATAAGGTACATAAGGAACTTTTGAAACTCAATGAAAAGAAAATTTCTCAATAAAAAAAGACAAAGGATGTGAAAATGGAATTTATATTTAAAAAGATTAACAAATAAGTAATAAACACACGAAACGATACTCACCATCATGAGTCATTAGGAAAATATAGATTAAAACCATAATAAGAAACCTCCACTGTCTCACTGAAATAGACAAAGAAACTAACAGTATCAAATATTGGAAAAGGTGGAGAAGCCAGAACCTTTGGGCATTTCTTTTGGAAAAGCAAAATGTACAACTACTTTTTAAAAGCTTGCAAGTTTTTTCAAAAGTTAATACAAACTTAAGTTATAATTCAGCAATATCAGCTTCTTGATTCAGATGTGCAGGCCATTAACTTTTAGTTCTTTTCTTACATGTGCACTTTAGGCTCTGAATCTCTAAATACAGCTTTAGCTGCAATCTTCATGTTTATGTTTACTTATTGAAATTTAGTTAAAAATATTTCTAGATTCCATTTTTTGACTTATGGGATATTCGGAAATGTGTTGTTCAATTTCTAAATATTTAAAGATTTTGTACTTATTTTCTTAAATTAACTATAGCTTAATTTAACCTTGTCAGTGTACGTGCTCTTAATGATTTCAGTTCTATAAAATGGTGAACATTTTGTGTGTATTCATAAGGAATGTGTATTTGTTGTCCTTGGGTTTAGTAGATGCAGTCTACCAATTCTGTAAATCAACTAAACACTCTAATCATCTAAATCTATACTGATTTCTCAATCTTCTAGTTCTACTAGTATATATCCAATAATATAGCCTCACATTTTCTGAATGGCAAAGTATACAAAGAGACAACAAATAGACAATCATAGTTAGGTATTTAACATGATTGTCTTAGTATGACCAGAAAAAGTAAGGTAATAACTCATACTGTTGCATTAACTGTTTTGCTATGAAATATCTTAATTTCTGGTTATACTTCTAGTCTTATAACCTATTTTATGTGATGTTAGAATACACACACACACACACACACACACACACACCAGCTTTCTTTGGCTTAATTGCGGCATGGTATATATTTTTCCAATCTTTTGTTTTTAGGTATATGTACTTTTATATTTAGGATGTGTCTTTTATAATGGCATATAGTCGGTTTCTTTTAAATCTAGTCTGATCATTTTTTTCTTATTGCAATATTATAGCTTGTGAGGCCCCGAGCAGAGGATTTAGCTAACCTGTGCCTGAGGTCCTGAGCACAGAAGCTGTGAGATAATAAATGTGTGCTATTTTAGGTGCAAAGTTTGCAGTGATTCATTATGAAGCAATAGAAAACCAATACACACCACCAATTGGCCAATGTCTAGAGGAACAAAGATGCAGGGAATCTAGGACCCCCTTCAATGTATTCCTCTTCTTTCCCAGATATTGGCCTCTTAGGTCCTGGCTTAAGTTGGGTATTTGCCTATATCTTTAAACAGATTTTCTTTTCTTTAGTTTTCCTTCCTTCCCTCTCTTCCTTCAATCCTGTCCTTCCTTTCTTTCCTTTCCTTTCCTTCCTTCTTTCCTTCTTTATTTTATTCTTTTATTCCTTTTTCTTACTTATTAAATATATATATAGATATATATATCTATATAGATATATATATCTCCTGCCTTTATACTGATTCTTGAGGGGCAGACTAATAAAAGTTTTTCCTTATTAGACAAGTGGATGAGAAAGTTAAGAGAACAACTATCAGGTTAGTTAAATAAACTTGACAATGTTGCTGGATATAAGATTAATGCACAAAATTTCATTTTTATTTCAGAAATATATTAAATTATATTCATATACATATATCATCAAAAAGCCTTTAAAATTACTAAATACGGAAGAATAAATCTAACAAAATGTGTTCCCTGAAACTTACAGAGCATTAATGAAAACCTACATAAACAGTAGTGTGCCATGTTTGTGATTAAAAAATTCACTGTTACAAAATTCACATATAAACTCAAAGGGCTTAAAATAAAGATGCAAATCTCAAAGAATGACAAGGAGGGAGGAATCATTTGACCAGATATCAAGACATGGTCCAAGTGACCGTAATTGAGGCCATAGGTTTTATGAAGACATGGAAAGGAGACAGAGAACAGAGACCCAGAATGAAGACTGAACACTTGATTTATGACACAGGAGAAGCTGAAGAGCTCTGATGGGCAATAGTGGTCTTCTACTACATGGTGTCAGAGTAAGACATCGGAATTTAACCCATACGTCACAACCTAAACAAAATCTATTTCAGATGAATTGTTGATCTAAAAATAAGAGGCAAAACAATTAAACTTCTACAGGAAACTGTAAGAGAATATCGTCAAGACCCCAAGGTAAGAAAAGAGTTCTTAAGTAGGATGCAAAATACACAAAGCAAAAGGGGGGGACTGATAAATTTGCTTTATTAAAATTAAGAATTTCTATTTACCAGAATCACTATTAAGGACCTGATAAGCTAGAGAGTAGGTTGAGGTGTTTCTAACACAAACATATGTTTCTAACATATATGTTTCTAACATATGTTTCTAAACACTCCAAAATATAGAAAGAAGTCCTACAAATTGATATTTTAAACTAGGCAACTCAACAGGAGAAAGAACATGACAAGAGTCCTTGAATAGGCCATTCACGATAAGGTTGTCCGAATACTCAAAAAATTGAAAAGAGAGAGAGAGAGAAGGAAGGAAGGAAGGAAGGAAGGAAGGAA
>CM053607.1:940292-962428 GCA_028646535.1 Procyon lotor
CGGCGGGGCACAAGCGCTCAGATGGAGACACCTTTGGCCAGACGAAACGGACTGACCGGCTCTCCCTAAGGTAAGCGCAACAAAGAAGCTGGCCATCCCACTCCGACGAGGTCTGGAGAGGCTTCAAACGCATCTCAGCACTAGAAACAAAGACGGTGTGCACCTCTGTTGGGGAAGGTGGACCCCAGGATTTGGAGGAGAAACAGTGGGCTCCTGGGGTCTGGAGATAGTCTAGAAGGTCACGGGGTTGCATCCTTAGGTGTCATGTCTGTTAGTGTGTGTGTATTCAACTAAGTCCACAACAAAAAAGGTTTAAAGAAAATTGCTGTTTGTTTTACTAAACAGAGACTTTTTTTTTTTTTTTGCCGAGGGTTACTGTGTAATGCTCCAAGGTGCAAATTCAGGGAGACAGAAATGAAAACAAGAACAGATCCATGGAGAGACTCACCTCACCATTAGAGATGGTTTCTTCTTGAAAACCTCGGACCCTCTCGCTCTGCAGGGCCGGGGTCCTCCCGCTGCTCAGGGCAGCGTGGCAAATGCATTGAGTCCCGGCCATGACCTTGGGGAAAGTTTCTATTATGGGAAGAGTCAGTGCCTCGTTAGAGCGGCTCTTAGCTCCAAGGCTCCTCGGCACTGCCATTATTCACTCTCTGTGGGCAGGAACCGCCTGCCCCGTCGTGCAGGCCAGCGTCTTGCCCTGTCGCCTCCCTCTGTGCCCGACGTTGAGCCGAGCGCCTCACGGGCATCATTCATTTAACTGGGGCAGAAGCTCTCCTTGGGGAGCACCGGCCAGGACACACGCGCACATCACTGCGGTTATGGTCGCTTTTGCTGCTGTGGTCGGGCTGGCTTTGTTCAGAGGGAGGTTGGGGGGCCGCACCAGAGCAGACCCCCACCCACCCGGCCCACGCAAATACACGTGCATGCGCAGCACAGGCCTGCCGCCAGGGCCAGGAGCCTGGCTTCCTCCCGGGGCTGACAGCGGTGCGGCGAGCGGGACTGGGGTCTCTCCTGTTAGAAGTGGCCGACATCACCATCGCGGCAGCTTTATTAAATCAGTTTGTTAAGTAATAAATTAACAGCAGACGTCCAACCCTACATATAACAGGGTAGTTACCTCTAGGGGCTTCACTGATTAAAACAGAGAGAGTGTAGGCCCAGGGGTTTTCTTTGAAGGGGAGAAGTGGCCGGGATAAAGCTCAGCGGCAAAAAGAAGACCTCCAGGATTTTCCAAAGGATGAGAAAGGAGCGGAGAGCTCAGTGACCCTCATGCGTCGTCCGTGGGCATCACCCCTTACACCCGGGACGCGGTCATCTCTCCACCTGTCTTGGGATTGGCGGGTGTGCAAAGCGGGAACCATTTAAAAATTTGGAATTATTTAATGATTTCATCCCTTGCACTGACTGCCCTCCCTATGTACTTAAAACAGTTTAATCCTGAAGGCTCTAGACAGCATGGCCCAGAGGACAGCTGTCTCAGAGTGGAACGCCGGGGAAGGTGCTGGTAAGGTCATTGTCCAAGGTCACCCCTAGGCGTACGTCCGTGGGGTCTCAGATGTGGGGGTCTCAGGCCCAGGCGGAGGACTGGCGTGGGGGGGCCGGCCGTGGACTCCAGGGCGACTGTGTGGACCAGCCGTGGTGAATCAGGGCACCGACAGTTCCCCTCCATCATGGCTGTGAAGCTTTGAACTCGTGTAAGCACCTGGGGATGTATTTTTAAGTGAATGTCCCCCCTGGTGACTCCGGGTGATCCATTACGGCGGCCCGCCGTGACACCTCCGGGGAGCACGCCGCAGCCTCCTTCCGAATTAGTCACCTTTGTCTTTGGACACGTGTTTTAATTTCCACAGACCTACAGACATAGACATTTAAAATATTTATCAATTTAGACCATGCCAAGTAATCTGTTATCTATGAAGAAACTGCCCACTTACCCCGCGTCTGTTAGGCTATTTGGTATAAAAGGTGGGTCCTCTTCCTTCCATTTCTGCAAATAATACCTCTGAGGAAGAGCAGAGATACGTGGTCGGGAAGCGAATGTCCCTCCTGGTGACTCGGTGATCCATTACGGCGGCCGGCCGTGACATCTCCGGGGAGCACGCCGCAGCCTCCCCGCAACCGCTCCCCCATCCGTCACCGTCACCGGCTGCAGGACAGCTGTTTTGGCGTTGGGGGTGGAAAGTCAGGTGCTGCAAGAACTTTGCCCAGGAAGGCGTTCGGCGCAAGCCTGACAAATTGTGTCCAGAGCCGGAAACGAAGAGTCTTTGTTGAAATGCTGCATTTGGATCAATTAATCCCTGACGTCTGACACCAGAGACAATGCTAACCAAACATTTTCCGGTTGCCTCTCTTTTTAAGACCGTGTTTGCACCCAAAATGTTTCTGCAATATTACCAATGTGTGTGTGTGTGTGCGTGTGGGTGTGTGCGTGTGTGTGTGCGTGTGTGTGTGTGTGTGTGTGCATTCACCCCCCCGGGAGTCAGTTGGATGTCTGCAAAAGGGAATCCAACACCGGGAAGCTGGAGTCCTGCAGATAACTTCAGAAAGTTAGCTGCTTCCTGATAAAAAACACCCACGTGTGTCCCATGTTTGGAACAAGGTTCAGGGTGGAGGTGCTACTCCCTTTCCTTAGCGGCACCCCGCAAGTCCCCTCGGGCCACAGCGTTTTCCCATCCACGGCGGTTAGTAAAGTGCACGATGCACACTTTGGGTTTTTGGATCTTTTTACACACATATTATATTATCAATTACTTTTACTGCTTCAGCATAAGGTTGTACTTCCTTTAACAATTTAACCTGGATGGCATTTGCTCCCAGAAGGCCTAGCCCGCAGCGATCCTTTGACTATAGTGTACCACCTTGTAAACGATGTTGTTGTTACTTGTTCATAGTCGAAAAGGAGGACACAAACCATCCTGCATCGCACGGGGAGAGTGTGCGGTGTCGTAGCTAAGGAATGGAGACCGCTAGACAAAACCAGACCGTGGAGCCCTGCCTTTGAAATATGATTTAAAACAGAATTCATAATGTCTCAGAATTACATAAAACTGTGTGAAATTGTGCAGATAATCATTTAAATCTCCCTACATGAAAAGATAATTGCTCCAGAAATTAACTGTACCTGGGGTTCATTCATTTGGTCATGGCTAGTTTCTTGTGTAGCGATGATTTGATATTAGAGCTAATTAAGATCAGGTCAGAGTTGCTGAAGGTCAGACATTAATGTGTGGGATCATTGAAATGATAATTATAAACAGATTAGGAAGCCACGGTCTTTCATGAGGGGTTATTGGATAATTGCTACGAGGCAAACGGCTTACTGTAATAATGCATTATCGACTACTTACCGCATTTTAAGGGCGAGAGTGTATTACTTCCTCAAGGACTAAAGAATAATGTTGTCGACACTCAGGGCTCAGTAAATAAAGTAGAGGAAGCCTGGTGACATCCCTCTTCCTCCTGGAAGTGTGTTTATCTGGGGGGAGGCCTGACGGTGCCCGGGTTCACCCCGAGCGTGAGGACAGCAGGTCTCTGGAGGGGTAGAGAAGGAAAGTGACACGGACACTCTCTCCCATCCCACGGGGCGAGCAGAGGGATGTGGAAGGCTGTCCTTCCCTCTTTGGCTCCTGGGTTCAGGCTTCCCCCGATACTGAAGGTCTATAGCCCCACACGGTGGAGTGGACCGTGGGGGCCCGTTTCAAGGCAGCACAGACGGCATTTGGCTCAGGTGTGGGCTTCTCGGAACATCTCGGCAGTTAAATGAGGTGAAATCCCAGTGAGGCAAGGGGCACCGGGCCCTCCAGAACCCGGGGCTTCCGCGGGACTGAGCTCCCTAAACTCAAACCCGTGGCTGGCATTCGCCTGCGATGCCCTTGCCTCAGGTCACCTCACAGAGGTGAACTTCCCAGAGCCCTAGGCTGCGAAGGAAGGAGAAGCATTCAGGCTTGTTTTCACAGGCTCTCAGGTCTGAGTGTGCTTGAGTCTGGGAACCTCTCCTCTCGGCGCCGTTCCGACAACACGGCTGTAGATCCTTTGGAGCCTTGATCCTCTGGGGGCCGGTGGCACCACGGTTTGACATGTGTTGGCCCTGCTGTAGGTCAGGGAGGCTGAGGGGCAGTGACTGGTGCTGCTCTTTGGAAGGGACGCGTCCTGGGACGTCTGCTGTGGGGGTGAGACGCTGTGTCTCCGGGCGCCGCGGTGTGGGCCGTGTCCTTGGGCCGTCGGAAGCAGCTGGCACTGGGCAGGGCAGGCGAGGACCCTGGACAGTCGTGGGCCTGGGCGCTGGCTGCTCCCTGGGACCCGTCCTGTGGGCGGAGCCCAGGGCTCAAGCGTGCTCAGCACAGACCCTGCCCTCCCGGGGCTGCCAGAGAGGGTTTTGGCCTCAGCCCGGTCTGCAGTGGTAAAGACCAGACCCGGGACGCAGCCCTTCTTGGCCAGAGTCCAACGCAACAGAAACCCGGGGCTGATGTCCCCGCAGTAAGGGCTGCCTCTGGGAATGGAGAACGAGGGTCAGGGCGGGAGCTGAGAAGGGAGACCGTCCAGGACTCCAGCGCGGCCTCGAGGGTCCCCAGCGGGCCGGGGGGGGGGCTGGCCCCACGAGGAGATGCTGAGAGGCACCCCCCGCGCCGGCCTGCAGCATGTCCGGTCCCGGTCACGGCCTCGCTCTTCGTCGTCGCCGGAGGCCCAGCTCACCCTCCCTCCGCACGTACACAGACACTTTTCTGCAGAGTCTGACTCCCAGGTTTCAGCCACGGGAGTGCTCGGAGCTTTCAGGAATCCGTGGAGAGGGCCCCGCGGGAGCAACATGTGGGTCCATGAAGGGCGGCCGTCCCTGACGGCAGGGGGTGTCGTCTGCCACTCAGGCTCGGTGATCCCTGCCCCTGGAGGACGGGCATCTCTAGAGCAGGGCCCTCGCAGGGGCTTGAGCGGGGCTCCCGCGGCCGAGCTGGTGCTCTCCCAGGAGAAGACACTTCTCTCTAGGAAAGAAGCATCAGCAAAAACACACGTCCCTTGGGCTTTGGTGTTACTGGGATTCTCCAGGAGGCGACTGAGAGGACCCCGAGCGCCCGTCCCCAGGAGGGCAGGCCCACAGACACCGTTGTCTCCGATCTGGGAGGGCCGTGCTCCCTCGGCCGCGTGTGCGGGAGACGAGCATCTCAAGTCTGCGTGTGACAGCAGCCGTCTGCTCTCAGAAGAGCACGGCAGACCTCACGGCCACCGTGGTCCCCGGCCAGAGCAAGGACGACCCTCGGCGGCTCAGGACTCACTCCCTCCACCTAAGCGCCTGAGTCCTGGGGCTCTGACACGGTGGCTGAGTTCGGGGGAAGCCGTCGCCGGGTGTGCGGTTTGGACGGTCGCCCAGGTCAGAGGGGACACTGATCCGCGACCGAGAGACGGCAGCGTTTAGCGCCAACCGTCCCGCCTGCCGAGAGGGAGGAAGCCGGAAGGCGGAGTGAGTCTCCCTTTGCCTCGCAGGACTGACCCTCGCAGGGCAGAGAAAGAAAACGGTCCCGTTGGGGGTGGAGGAGGGAGGCTGAGGAGCGGAAGCTGAGTATTTTCGAGACCTGGACCCCCGCCAGAGCTCCTGCTCGCCCGCCCAGCGCATGGTGGGGACACGCAACCCCAGCAGGAGAGCAGTGCCGCTTGGTGCCTCTGGTCACGGGCACGGGCCAAGGGGAGGCGGAGGAAGGCCTCTGGACAGCTGAGGGGGAGTCGCAGGGTCTGCGTGGAAAATGCGGACGCGGGAGGCAAAGTGAGGACAGCAGGAGACAGGAAGCTAATCGTTGGCAGTCTCGGGTCGGGGTCCAGTTCAGACGCTCAGAGCCTGCGGGGTCCGCCGAATCGGGCTGTGGCCGCGCTCCAAGGAACACCTATGGTAGGGATTTCTGAACGGCCAGGAAGGTTTCTGATTCCTTTTTTAAATGTTCATATTCGAGCTCATGTCTTTCTTGCCACCATCTCATTCACCCGGAACTCAAATGGCTTATTTTGTTAAAGACGCACATTGCAATTTGACAAAACAGGCCAAATATGAAGCGCTATTGGTCGTGCACCTTCAAGTCCTGTCGATCTGATCCCCCCACCAGGGACTTCCAACAGTCACATTCCAGAGAGACAGCACGGCTCCAGAAAAGACGGGAGTCCCTGTGCGAACGAGACGTTCGGTGACTGACCTCTGGATTTAACTGTGTTTGCGGTTGCCCAGCCCGATGCCGTGCTCGTCTTCACTCGAGAGGCACAGGTCTGGCTCCTTTAAACCCGGAGTAAAGCCCAGCCTTCGATCGAGGCATGAACTCGAGCACCCCTGAGATATTCTGGGACACACAGAATCCATGCCCAAATAAGTCTGGGACGCTCAACACACAATATTTCTGTCTTAGAGAGTCAGAGCGCCGACCAGACTTCTGGGGTTGAAAATTCCTGTAGTAAATAAGTATAAGCCACTTTGCATGGTACCCATCGGTCAGACTTTAACCACAGAACCCCAGTTACTGTGAGACGGTACGACCATTCCACAAAACGGTGTGTGTTTCCAGAGAGCACCCTGGGCAATACTTTTTATTTTCAGATCCACTGAATGGGAAGAACCGGGTTCCTGTGGGTTATTCCTAAGTCGGGCTCATGTCCAAGTGCAGGGATCCTTACACGCAGCCGTCTCTCTAATTTTGTAATTCTTCACTCAAAGTTTTCTCAGCGGGAAATCGATCGCCGTCTTCTGCCAAGTGGCTTTATGGAAGAGTTATTTGTGGTAGTTCTTAGGAATCCACCTTGAGTTTTCCTTTAGAGACTTTAAACCACGTGACTAGAAGCTTCCTTTATCTTTCTACGAGAATCAACTGTTAAATATGGTACGAAAGTCTTAACCCAGCCAGGGCTGAGTTGGGACGGAGCTTTGGTGTGGACAAGGCAGCCACCCCCACGGAGATCAGTCCATTCTGGGATAAATTGAGAAGCTCAAGAGTCCAGGAGGAGCGTGGCCTAAAACTCGAGGCTCCCGACAGACGCAGAAAGACGTCGGTCGGTTGTGTGATCGGAAGATCAAGGATGGATTGGGTTCAGTTCAGAAGTGTTCCGCATTGCCAAAGCAGTCTTACCAGACACGAGCGAAATGTTTTATTATGCGTTTAAAAATAAAAGTTTTAGGTGGTGGCATACCCAGGACGCCTAAAATTCATTCTGCGTACTAAAGAGCTTACAACTGTCAACCCTAAATAGAAATCTGGGAAATCCACCAATAGGAGTTCAAAAATTTCGTCGTGTTGACTTTTCGGAATAAATAGACCTGTCAAATCTCTTTCTCTCTCCCTTTTTTAGAAGGGGCTGTAGTGTTCCGTAACACGGAGCTACTTCTGAGTCGCATGTGCTGCCTGGTCTACTAGATGCGTTTAGTACAACCTCGTTTAGCAGAGACTGGGGACCGGGGCCCCACCCCAGTCTGACGGGGGACCCCCGCCCACCCCCACTGAGCTGCCCAGCGTCAGGACGACCCTCAGCCTCGTTGTCCACATTTCATCTACCGAAGACAAACAGGAAACAGGAACCCTGCACTTTCCCCTGTTGCCCTTTACCAGCTGCGGACATCTCTGCAGAAACGTCCTCCGGAGCCTCATGCGCTCATCTCAAATGTCAGAACTGTGCTCCTGCTCAGGAGGGATAACTAAGTGATTTCATGAAGCTACCATCTGAGTCAGCGAACTACAATATGACTGAATACTTTCGGTGAAATAAATTGGACCAAAAATGTAAATATTTGATAACAGGCTCTTAAAATGGGATTTATCCCTCAAAGAAGAACGCACATATTCAAAGGTTCAGCTTTTCCAGGGGAGCGTGGCAGGCCGCTCTGAGACCCGGGGAAGTGCTCTCTGCTGAGCTCCTCCCTGTACCGCTTAGTCAACAGTAACAGAGAAGGAAGAAAATGTGCATCTCCGGCAGCTGGAAATTTGGGCTTTGTGCTCATCCTCAGCCCTATGGCGGAGACACTACAGCTGCTTTCTTATCGCAAACTTCAGTCCCTAGTTTCGAACCCCTTTACGCACAACTGATCCATCTGGGGGCAGAATCTTCTGAAAGCTGCACGTCGTCACTGTAGGGTCCTTCCTCACTCCCCACGGCTGTCTGTCCGCAAACTGCATCTATGTCTTCTGCGTGGGCGTCAAAATCAAAGCCAAGCTCATGGCTTCACAAGAGCGTATTAGCAAACAGTTCCTACGCCAGTAGGAAAGGACTCTCCTTTATTACTTTGATTTTGTAAATCAAGTAATGTAAATCAATGTAAAAATACAGGGTCTCTGGGATCAGTTCCCTGTGTGTCTGAGATGTCCCTGCAGAGCAGCTCAGTCTCAACCGCGTCCGTGGAGTTAACAGACTCACGGGCCCCCTCTTCTCCGGAGGTCTGAGCGTGGCCAGGGAGGCCGTGGATCCAGAAGGCCTGGATCAGGGGTTGGTGGACTCTGACCCACAAGCACGAGGCTGCCGCCCTCCCCTGAGTGACCCTCACATCTGGCGAGGATGAGTTGGAATTCAGGGAAGACCCAAAGTGCTTGAAAACCTCCCAGCAGGCAAAATTGCTGGAGATAACAGACTCCCCGGGCCAGTGTTTTCTGACCTCGTGCAGAAGGCTGGGACGCCCCATCCGGCCGCGCAGCTGTAGACTCCACATGTGGTCGCAAAGCGGTTATTGTCCTGTTGCTTGGAAGCCCAAGGCATGTGTGCATGCGAAAACATCCTTGCTGGGCTCCTGGGCAGAACGTTCCTCATCTATGGAAATGCAGTCTGGGGTTGGTTGAAGCCAGACCCTGAGAAGGAGCTTACCAAAATTGATGGGTTCTTTATCTGGGGCGCCTGGGGGGCTCGGTTGGTTAAGCCACTGCCTTCAGCTCAGGTCATGATCCTGAGTTCCGGGACCGAGTCCCTCATCGGGCTCCCAGCTCTGCGGGGAGTCTGCTTCTCCTACTGACCTGCTCTCTCTCTCTCTCTCTCAAATAAATAAATAAAATCTTTAGCTTACAAAAATATGACCTTTTTGTTGGATTTGTTTATTGTTTTTGTTTTTATTTTGCTTTAGGAACTTGGTATTTGGAGACCTTTTCAGTCTTTGAAAAGACTGTGGTCAAAACTGCACCATGAGCCCAAACTAGTGCAAGCAACCACACTGGCTTAAAGACTCGCAAAATAATGAGGTTTCTTGTCTAATGTCCCAAGTCATGAATGATTCTATTAAATCCCATATGCCATTATTAGGGTGTAAATGCAGGTCATCAAAGAGACTCACCCCTGGGCCAGGAAGAGAGCTCCAGGGGACCCTGGGAGGCACTCTGGCTGGCCTGTCCAGGATCTACGTGAGAGGACAGGGTGCCCACAGGGGGTGTGTGGGCTCAGGGATGGAGGGACAGTGTACTGTTCAGGGCCTGGCACATAGTAGGTGTTCGATAGATACTTGCTTGAATGATTGGGGGGAGCTCACCAGCCATTGAGTCATCTCAGTGCACCTGAACCTCTAAGATGTCTTTGCTAAGTCTGTTTAACAAAAACACGCAAGGAAACCCACTGTGTTCTTCAATGTGCAGCGAGGATTTGCTTTTTACAAAGTGGTCGGTGGTCCGTCTGACTGAAATACGTTGGCCTTATGGCCTCCCCTCGGATGCCCTACTGCGACCCTCCCCCCGTCCACCCGCAGGTCCCCCTTCCCTCCCGCTCCCCGTTTTCCCTGTCCCTGCCCCCTCTCTGCTTTCACACGCCTGTCTGAATCCCCACCCGACGTGGCCCGGGCAGTGTCCACGGTCGGCCAGAGGCGTGACTGCGCATCAGTGTGGGTGAGCGGTGTCTCCCTGTCAGACACGGGACAGCTGGGAGCCGTGCCGGCCCCCACCCGTCAGCTGAGACTGTGAAACCGCCTCCCGCCCGGCCCCACCCAGGGTGGAAATGCGCCTGCCCTCTCCGCCAGAGGCTCTGGGGACTCCCCCACCCGCCCGTGTCCATCAGATGTGCTGATGGGCATGAATGGGGGGCGGGGGAGTCCCTTGCCTGCTTGCACCTGTCAGCAGAGTGACGGGCAGGGAGAGGTGGGGGCCCCTCCCCTGCTGTCACCCGGCTGACAGACAAGTGTACGTGGGCGAGGCCCCTGGCCTCTCCTAGTCAGATGGGGGAGCTGCTTAACTGGGGAGAGGACAGGGGTTCCGCTTGCCTGGCGGACTGAGGGGCTGTAGGCGCTGGAGGCCGAAGGCTCTACGCAGACTAGGCTGAAAGGCAGGGCTGGTGCGCGTGTGCCCGCGAGCCTTCTTTTTAATGTGAAAACGTGGCCCCACACGCACGCCGCGGGGCATTCCCTGAGCCACAGCCCTTGTCTTACAGTGATTGGGGCGGTGGTAACCTTTTGTCCACGGAGTAGGCTGCGGAGGGGACTTGCCCGTAAACACGATTTCAGGAATGAGGGAGGGAGGCAAGGACCATGTCTGTTAAGTCTGAGCGTCAAATTTGTAAGAAAAATATTTAAATACATTTTTCGTATTTATAGCCCAAACTAGTGAACGTGTCTCTTATCTCTTGATAGGAAAAGAATGTGGATTCTAAAGCCTTCACCGAGTGGTTTCATTTTTTTTTTTTTCTTTCTCAGGTTAGAATCCCTTCACCCCAGGGACATTTAAGGCAAAGATCTGGATGCAGGTCTCAGGCACGAAAATTTGTTCTTGATGAGAAATGTTATGTACTAATCACTTAATTGGCATTTTTACCACATTGGTGTGTTGAAACTTCCGTATGACTCAAGCTCTAGCCACATTTTCACGGAAGTTGAGGTCTTCCTGGAAGCGAGTCCCGTGGAGAAGGATGGCAATGGAGCCACACCCTTGGAAAGGAGGTAGCCTAGAGTGCTCGGTGACTCGTATCTGGCCGGCCCCACACAACCTGCAAAAACACGGGAAATGTTTTAGTGATTCATGAGATAAACAGAACATTTTGTTTCATAGAAACTCAAAAAAATCTGCAATTTGGAGGAAGGAATTTAGGATTTACTCCAAACCCATCTTGTTTCCATGTAATGAACAACGAATTGCCCAGTTTTGCATAGCTGGAGAGTTAGGTGTCAGCAAGTCAAGAACAAGCTGTCAACGAAGTCTTTCTTGGTGCCGAACTCTGTGCTATTCTGAAGGTTAATTTGGAGGAAGGGTGCGTTAAAAAAAAAAAAAAAAAAAAAAACGTTTGATCACTTTCAAAATTTCTTGAGTATGGTCTCTTGAAATAGTTCAGTAAAAACGATCAACAATCAATGGGATCATATAGTCTCGGAAATTTGTGTGGGAAGATCTTACAGATAGTCGATGGTTTGAAGCCAAAGTCAACCCATTGCTCAAGGGTCTGCACCTTCTGTCACCAAAGAGTGATGCTGAGAAGAGTGCACACAAGCAGTTGAACATGAGGAATAGTAAGTGCATCCCCTACACCTTGACATATACCTGCTGTTCCTGCACTCATGAGCCCTGATTTCATCATCTTAACTCATTAATGAAGAAAGTATCCAACCAGGCTTTCAAAAGATAGACAATTTTGCAGCTCCTTCTTGCTTATTTTGAGGGATGCAGACACTGTGTTTCTCCGGACTCACCTGTAGATATTCTGTGGGTAGGACCAATGTGCTATGGTACCATGGAGTGTCCTTTGTGGTCCTTTATTATTGACTTGGGCATTAATGGTTGGGTTAAAAAAAAGTCTCAACTGGACCAGAAGTAAATTTCTCTTTCATTTCCTTTTATTCCCAGGAACCTTGAACGTGTAAGGCATACTGTGATAGGTACACACTGAAAGACAGCTCCTGTCTTTTCATTTGGAGCCATGGATTTATCCTTACTCCTTAGTTGGGTCTTTGCTTCAAGCGTAGAATCCAGAAAAAGAGGTGGGAATCATTCTGTGAGTTCCTGGACTGGTTTCCTCTTATGCTCTAATGCTCTTTACGCTGACCATTTCGTGACTGGAGTAGCACATCTGGTTTGAGAAGCCACATTTAGAAAAGAAGCCCGAAGAAGACAATATCTAGAGGGGGATCTCGCAAATGGCAAAGGTCTTGGATGACCTGGTATGAGGGATAGCTGGAGATACTAGAGACATTTAAGCCAGGAAGTAGGACGCTTCGCTGGGCTCTTGAAGGATTTGTGAAACACATTTGAAAGAGACATTCGGCATGGTTCTGGTCGCATTGGACACCTGAGCTAGGATCTCACAAAGAGTCAAGTCAGCGAATTGGGCATGGGGCCAACTGCACGACATACTCTGCCCATAGTATTCAGTAAGTGGCTGGGAGACGTATCTCAGGAATGTTGGAGAGAGGATTCCTTCCTTTGAGTGGGAGTCTCAAGTGGAAGAGTCTCAGTGTTTCCTCTAAGGGTGTATGATTCAATCACAGAACTATTTAGAATACTTGGGTCAGGATGGAGCCAGGATTTCCCTCTTCATTATAGATCATTTGAGCTTTTTCCGACTTAACACTATGAAGGTTTGTTTTTAAACGTAATAGAATAGATTTATCAAGTTTTCTCATATTAAGTCACAAGATGATTGCATATTCAGTCTTGGTGGTTATATGTCACCTTGCAGACAACCAGCTAATATGAAAGAAAAATGGAATGAGCCTTAAAATGGTAAATTTTGACTGCCTGATAAATAAATATACCCTAAAGATTCAATAATTCAGCACTTTGAGTTATTTATCTCTCTCAAAAGATTTCTGAAATCATTCTTTACTCTTTTGCTTGATTAATTCATCTCTACGATGAAGATCGCTTTATCCATGGCCACTGCGCAGACCGAGTTATTAAACAAATGGCAAGGTGATGAACAGGTTGGTGCTAATCAGTTAAAACTGTAGAGAGCCCGGGTGAGTGGGCTGGGGGTGTCAGCTTTAACACTGATCACGAGTTGGAGAGCTACAGCTGGTAGATGTCTGGATGTTCAGGAAGCATAAGTGGCTAATTAGTAAGCACACTGGTCATTGGTACAATGTTATCACCATGGCAAGGACCAGGTCCGAACCACTTGTGTGAAGTACCTACTTGAATTTCTTTAGGGAAAATTGGTTGTCGATCTTTTTATTGAGAGAGGAAAACAGTAGCGATGGCTGGAGTTTTACGGTGGCACTTAAGTGAAAATCTGGGAATCCCATAGATTTCTAAAAAATCACTGACTCGAGAAAGTCATCTTCCACTCCACAGAAAGAGTTTGTGCGTATTTGCAAGGACTGAATTAAATATCAATGGCTTATTATTATTTACATGTTACAGGAACCCTGGACATAAGTTACATAAGTTATTTCTTTGTTCTTGACGCTCCTCAGACATTCTGAACCAGGACCCAAATCGTCATCATGGCTGGCTGATGAGAGGTGACAAAGGTGTGCAAGGAATCAATGTGCACAAGCAAAGGGAGTCATAAAGCAGCCGCCTTGAAGCTGTCTCTTCTCATAAATGGGCTCAATAAGCTGATGATGCATTTCTAGGTAGGAGATGTTTCCTTTGGTAAAAAGATAGGAATGACATATGGTTAATATTTGGATATCTGAGCAAGTGGTTGATGCGTGAAGCTGCTGTCACTGTGCAGACCAGAGTTACAGGGGGCCGGGGGCTCCAGGGCAGGGCAGCAGTGGAGGGGAGAGTGTCCACACTGGATTACAGGAGAGGTTCCTGTCCCCACTGCCTCCCCCGAAAGATAAAGCAGCACCAGTTGGAGAATAAGGATAGAAGTCAGATCTCTCCTTCATCTCACCCAACCTCCCACCTCTCACTGTATCCCGTGCTGGCTCTGAAAGTTGCACACGACGGTTGTAGAAAGGACACTTAGCTTTATTTATAACGGCACTTCCCAAATTATAGTCGATTGTCCTTCTGGAAAGAAGGAAAGAGGAGAACAGAGACATCTTCATTATTAACTGCTCCTGGGCAATCCGGGAATGAACCAAGCCCAGGAAGTTTCCTGGGGTTTGCAGGAGCCTTTGGTGTGCCAAGGTTGTGCTCCAAGATGGACAGCACATAGGGCTTCCTGAACTTATTTGCCCATAAAATCCTTTTTCATGGCATACCTATTAATATCTCAGAACACAGTATGGAAAACTCTGGTTTACTCTACTAATTTGCTTACTAAACCCTTTCTCCATGGATAAGGCAGCAGCAAACACGGTCCTTGGTCAAGTCTGCACTTGTAACAAATTCTAAATTGGCGAAGACAAGTTGGTGACATTTTACCCTTGTGACATTTCTTTTTTAGGATGTGCACTAAGCAGCAGCTACCCTGACATCCAAAGTGTGCTCACGGTTTGCCTGTTCTGTGAAAGGTCTCGAGAAAAAGGTCTTTAATGATCTACTTCAAAATCTATGTGCTCTACCTGGCACCAAACTCACGTCATGGAGATTCCCCCAAATAATAATAATGATAATAATAATAATAATAATTTAATAAATATATTTTGAAAAGCATTACAGAAATAAATGAAAAAAACTACAAAACCCAAACCCAACAAAAATCTGCATACGTGTCTTTAAACCTGGTATTCCACAAACACAACTGACATTAAATTGTTTTTTGCAAAGTACAGAATGACCTCCCCACAAACTGGTCTTCTGACACATTCTTGCTGGCATGAAGATGTCAGTCGAAACATCTTTGAGAAGGCGAAACATCTTTGAGAAGGCATAATTGTCTTAGCTTCCTGCCTTTGCAAAGCTCAGGAGAGCTTGAAACAGGAACAAAGGGGAGGTGCTTATCCATATCATGCCTGAAACTCTTCATGAAAGTAAAACGAAGCTGCAGATATAATTTCACCACATTTGTTTTATTTTTTTAAAAGATTTTTTTTTAATTTATTTGACAGAGAGAAAGAGATCAAAAGTAGACAGAGAGACAGGCAGAGAGAGAGAGGGGGAAGCAGGCTCCCTGCTGAGCAGAGAGCCCGATGCAGGGCTCGATCCCAGGACCCTGAGATCATGACCTGAGCCGAAGGCAGAGGCTTTAACCCACTGAGCCACCCAGGCACCCCAGTTTTTGTTTGTTTTTTAATTTTATTTATTTATTTGACAGAGAGAGATCACAAGTAGGCAGAGAGACAGGCAGAGAGAGAGAGAGGGGGAAGCAGGCTCCCTGCTGAGCAGAGAGCCCGATGCGGGGCTCGATCCCAGGACCCTGAGATCATGACCTGAGCCGCAGGCAGAGGCTTTAACCCACTAAGCCACCCAGGCACACTCACTACATTTGTTTTAAACTGAGCTGCCATGAAGCCCTTTGTTTTATGCCCTTGCTAGGTTGGGGGGTGTGGAGGGGGCTCATGGCTCAGACACATCGGGTTCTAATTGAGCTCATTAGCACTCTGTTTAACACTCACCCTCCTCTGTATATAAGAAGACACTCGATATGTGTATGGATATTTCTAGGGTGTAGCTGTTCTATTTTACAACATAAATAAATCTGATCTCAGTCTATTGTAGCAGGTGGACACTGTCAGATACGTAACAGCACTGCCATGGCTAAATTCTGAGTTTATTCACATATTTAGACTTTAGAATTATTAGTAAAATAGTAAAGATTATTTGTAGTTTCATAGTATGTGAAGATTTCCTAAAAATAATCTCAAAAATCATTTAGCTGGACAGCAACGCATAATGACTCCTTGCTTTAGTGTATTGTACGCGATTTATAGAAAACACACAGTCTTGCTTCAACCTGAGATCTTTCTTTAGATCATTGCCCTGCAAGGTCCAAAACTTTGTTTTTCCTCTCTTGGAGTCCAAATTCTATCAACTTTTATAAGATGTGATAATTCCAAATATCAATATATTCTTTCCATGGTATGATTAAGTTTAATTGATAATGACAGTGTGATATATCTATCTGGCAGCTAGAAATCTTCTATGATATAAAAATTATTATTAATACTATCACTATCATCATTATTAAAACAAGTAGTGTCTGTAACAACTCAGTAATTCCAACTGTATTAACGCAGATATTTTTAAAACTAATAACCTAATTAAAATTAAAAATAGTTTCTCCTTATTTTATTGAAAGCTAAAGCTATATAAAATAATTTATAATCCCCATTCATCTAATTATGCTCCCAGAAAAAAATATATACGCAATTACTAAAAAAATAGATTTACAACAAAGAACACCAAACTGTGTACCAACCACGTATTGGGAATTTTCCAGCTGTTATTTCTAACACATATAAAGTCTGGAGAGTTTTACATACAAGGAAGTTGAGTCTTAGAGTATAAAACAGCTAGTAAGGGTGAGGCCAGGATTGCAGACTCTCCAAACCCTCTCTAGTAGTATTGGGCTCCTTCACCGGCAGTCTCTTGGGTGACAAAGCATTAAATATACCTGAAAGAACCACAAGAACCAACATAGCCACAATGGCTAGTATTTTAGACTTGAACTTGATCATATCATGTAACTGGGTTCAGTCACATAAAAAGCACTCACTTATTCCTATTTGTTGTGTGATGAGGTTGGACAGGGGATGTTCTATGTCATTGCAAGGCTGTCTGCTTTTCTTGGTGGATACATGTTTGATCAGTTTTGCTAAGAAATCATCAGGTAAGACACCGGAGCGCTTGGACAAATGCTACACTCTCGAGACCCGCAATCCATCTGCCATTTACCAGTTGTCAGAGTCCCACAGCCAATCTAGAGACATGATTTCGGCACCAAGTGGAATATCAAGGGTTGTCAATATTTAGTATTCTGGTGGCCTTTACCCTGAGGGTGTTTCTTCTGTTTTAACTGAAACACACCTGGGTTTTCAGACACTGGCCTGTTTATCCCACTTATCTCCTCCCTGATGGTTTCCAAAGATGACAAATAAGAGGACTATTATCCATTGTCCCTGAAACCCCAGCCCTTCAAACCTGATGGACTTTTCATCTCCCCAATGATTGATCTTGTTAAATCTTATTTCTCAATATAAAAAGAACCTAAATATACTTATTAGTACTAGTGAAAAAAAGCACAGATTGGTAACTTTTAAAGGTAAATATCTTTCCTCATCTTGTACCTATGAATTTGTTTCGGAGCTTAACCTGTTAATAATTGTATTATCTGTCCTTTCCTTGGTGTGGCCAAGTGGTGTATAAATTCAACCGCGCACACAGAGAGGGCTTTTGTTGTTGTTGTCATTTGGCACTCATAGGAAAAAGATCATAGCAGGACCATTACTCCAAGATTCAGTTTTCTCAATACTGCTTCATGGATATTTCTGCCAGTCAATAGCTATACAACTCATTCTTATTAATCATTGTATAACACTTCAACATAGGGGTAGATAGGCTTTATTTACCCACTGGCGAATAATAATGGATATCCCTATTGATCTTGATTTTTTGATACCATACATAGAACAATGTTTAGATATCCTTACATATTACTGATTTTTATATATTTCTGTATTTTATGTTCCCAAAAGGAAGACTGCTAGAACAAAGACAATGCACTTAATTTAATAAATGGTTCTACAATAGACTGTAAGTACTTAAATTCCTAGCAATAATTTGTGAAAATTAGTATTTCCAAGTACTCTCATTCATACTGCCTATTACTGTACTTTTAAAATTTTGATGAATTGGTGAGGTTAAATAAAAATTTCCCACTGTTGCCTTAAATCACATTTCTCTAACAGTGGGGTTCAGCATCTTTCCTTATGCATATTGGTCATATGGACTGCCTTTTCTGTAAATCAACTCACCATTAAATCTTGTTTGTCTTTTTCTGATCAATCTGAGGAATCCTGATAATATTCAATCTTTGTCATTTGCCTATGTTGCAAGTATATTCCTGGTACGTTGTTTGTCTTTGACTATGTTACCTTCCACCATGAAATAAAACAAAACAAAAACAAAAACATGATCAGAGAGCGCTTGTCTTTCATTTCTGAATCTTTTATTTTTTAATAACACAAGTATCTCCCAAGTGTTCTCAAATTTTCTATGTATTTTTAAAGATTTTAAAAAAGATTTTATTACATAGTATAAGCAGGGATTGAGTTTTGTTTTCCTCTAAAAGAATAATTAGTTATGTTTAAGCCATTTATTAAATACCCTTATATCACACTCCTGAATTGAAATGTCACTTTTGTCATACATTGTTTCTGCATGCACTCTCCATACAAACCTCCTAGTATGTTCTCTCATGCCAGTGTTATATTCCTTTTCATGAGAATGACCTTATGTACATTTGAAAATAGGTTGTGTCTGCTAACTATTCTGATATTTAAAAATCTAGCCGGGCGCCTGGGTGGCTCAGTTGGTTGAGTGTCTGCCTTCAGCTCAGGTCATGATCCCAGGGTCCTGGGACTGAGCCCTCCATTGGGTTTCCTGCACTTCAGGGAGCCTGCTTCTTCCTCTCCCTCTGCCTGCTGCTCCCCTGCTTGTGTTTTCTCTCTCTCTCTGTCAAATAAATAAAAATCTTTAAAAAAGAATAAAATAAAATTCTATCATCTATTCTAAAATATACCCTTTCCTACATTGTTTCCGTCAGATTAGACTAGGCAAATAGGAAACAAATAATCCTGAAGTTTTAATGTTTAACTCAACACAGGTGTATCTCATTCAAATCCCGCATGGGATGAGTTAATGCAGCTCTTCTCCACTTGATGACTCCAGCTGGATCCAAGTTTTCCAACTTGTGGAACCACCATTTTAAGATGGAGCTTCTGAATTTGTCTTCACAAAAGAAAAGTTAATAGAAAAAAACACACTCACTCATAAGTACTCCTCTGGCCAGACTGATCATATGGTCTCAAATAAGAATAGAGCAGATGGTGATATGTCGATAAGCATGTGGAATTTTGGTGAGCAGAATTGTCTCTGCCTCATACCTGGCCTTTTGAGCTATTTTATTCAGTTCAAAATAAACCTTTATTCTGAATAAAATTACATCACATGTACATGTTATATGGGAAAAATTCAATTTGTTTTATGATTTTAAGATTTCCTACTCAGAAAAATGACATTTGTAGAAAAATGTCTATCTGACCTGTTTCATATTCTTCAATAAAATTATTGTACACATCTTTTATCTTTCTTATTCATCTTTTTCCTAAGTATTTTATAGTTCTTGTTCATTTAGAAAATAATTCATTTCCATTTTTATTTCTAATTATTGAAAGTATAGAGGAAAACTGTAGTTTTGTATATTTAGTTTATATCCAGCCACCTTACCAAATTTTATGATCCATTCAGTAATTTTTATTAGTTTATTTGTCTTTTTTCTGGAAAGACATTATCCACAGAGTTAATGTGTTTCCTGTTCTCCACTAGAATAAGCCAGTTATTTAACATTTCTTCTTGTATGATCTCAATATTCAAAAACAATGTTGTGTAATAGTTGCATTCCTTTTTTTTTTTTTTAGCAGTAGTCCCTAACAACAATAGAAAACACTGCACTCATCTCTACCTTGTGATCTCCTTCGAAGCCCTTTTGTGACCCATCATTAAGTTTTGAGCTCTATCTCTTCCTCTATACTCTTTCAGCCTCAGGTCATAGTCCCACCATGTTAACCAGATTATTAGAATAACTTTTTCATCCTCTGGATGAAATTGAGTCTGTGTCTAGAGTTGCATTTCCACACCAAAATCTAATTACGATACTCCTTTTGCTAAAACATCCAGTTGCCTACAGTCTAAAGAGCAGGATTCTTAGCATTTGCTCTCCACTCATTTCCCTTCACAACCAGGTACTTGTCTAATTTGGGGTCATTATGTGCCTAATTTTTTGGTCATTACGCACTCTGAGCTCTGCCAGCATGTCACTGTGAGCATGCTTTCTCCTCAGCATACGAATACCTGACTTTTCCTATACATGTGGTTCGTTTTAGGCCATATGGGTAAGTCCTTCCTTGTCATTACAATGACTTCTTTCTGGGGGGATTATGATTTTTTAACTGAAGTTATTTTCAGAAACCACTACGAAACCTTCTCCTCAGATTGTTAATGTTCCTCTCCTTTCTTATCGAAATGATTCAGAACGCATAGGATGGCAGTTCATCTGACCAACCACAAGATAACACTTTCATGAAGTACTAAGGTACTTGATGCAACAGAGTAATGTTTCTATAGGTACGAAGAGCTTAAAGTAGCTGCTCAACTCAAAAGGGTCAGAAAATGGCATATTACAATAGAAAAGATTGTGGACTTTGTGAAAAAGTCATACATTGACCTTTTCAAACTAGTTGTTGTTGTTGCTGTTTTTTCTAAAGGAGATAGAAGTGAAAACAAAACAAAACAAAAACCCGCACGGGTCTAACATTGTAAGACCAGATATACAAACACGCACAGAATTCACTTCCACCCAAAAGCAGTGGAAAATACCATCATGATGACATTTCATGAATTCAGATTTCTGTGTCTCTCTCACTTGTGTACTGCAAAGAGCTGTCTGCCTGGCCCAGACTATTGAGGCAAAAATTCTTTTCCTTTCCAGCACTTTCATTGCTGGGAGGAGGAAGAAAAGGGCAGTCTCAAGCCAGTTTCCAAGGCGGCTACCGTCCACTCTGCACCGTGTAACTCATCTACCATCCCCCGTGCTGCGCTTCTCCCGGTCACCTGCTGCTGCACTTTCTCTGTAATTTTGGAGTGACTCTTTCAACATTGCTATGATTCTGTTTTTGCAACAGGGTTATGAAATCTTGGCTACAGATCCATATCATCCAATTTTTCATATGTGAAGCCTCTATGAGGATTCAAATGCTGGGATGTCTTTCAGGAATGTACTCGGGGGGGGGGGGCATTAGATTAAAGATACTTCTGACATGACCTTACCCTTATTCTTATCCTGAGAAGGAACTACCAAAAATAGGCCTAGTAACTCCCTCCTAGGGTAAAGGAAACGGTGCTATAGCTTGTCAATTACCACCCAGTCTTTCCTTATAGAACTTCAAGGTCACAAGAAATCCACTGATCCCCAGAGAGCTGTGTTCAATTTATTCCTCAGTAACTTTACGTTTGGATCTGTTAGTAGCAGCTGGCTTAAAACCAGTTTGCAAGACAGTTCCCTGCCTGACTTTCTCCCCTTCTTTTCCTCTTCTGTTTTCTTTCTCGATGTTGTTATGTTCAGTTCCCACAAAAGCGCAGAATGATGGGCAGACTTGCCAGCATGACTAGAGTGTCAGTGTGGAGAGCAGGGGAGCCAGGTCTGTGTTCCCCAGGGCAGTACCAGGCTCTGCATCGATGCCGAGCATCAAACACTCTCCAACAAGGCATGAGCACCTGCCTACGTTCTGGGAGGTCCATCTTGCCAGAAAACCAACTTAAATATGATACTTTGCCACTTTATTGCTCGGGCTTCAGATTCCTTGCATCTTCCCTCAAAGGAGAAGTCAATCGCATTGGGGGGTCTGACTTGGCACATAGTCCATCCCTCTCTTGGCCTTCAGTCAAAGTATCTAATGTTTCTGATCAATTTTCATAACTCTTCACTGTTGGCTCAATGAACAAGTTGGGAAACAATGTGCTTCTACTGATCTTGTTTTTTAATCTAAAATGATGCTTTCTTCATCATGGATTATTTTTATGTTGTTATTGTTGTTGTTGTTGTTGTGTTACTATTGCCCGGTGATATGATTTATCTTGCTTATGCTCTTTGGTCCTTTCTTAAATTTTGCATCCAGGGTTAGTGCCTCACACTGGTCCCCGTCCTCAGATTAACAAATAAGCCTAAGAAACATTAAAAATGCCAACTGAATTGCCTGATTGGTTTAAACATGTTTAAGAGCAGTTAATTTTTACTTCTCATGCTTTGTTTTTATCTGCAAAAAAATAAAATGCCTTTATTTTCTGTGAGAGGAAGGAAAAAGGGCCGAGCAGTTAACCCAGATTACTCCGTACCCAAAGCAGTTTTTAAAATAAACAACAAGCTTCCTGAACAAGTATTTTGTCAGATGTGTGTTGAAAACAACCACAAAATTGATTTAGTTTTTTATGGATCTCATCAACCTTGTGGTCACTCACTGATGAGAAGGCCCTTGGAAACCATTTTCAGTGCTTCATGCTGTGAGGTCTACTTTTGTTCTGGAAAACAAGTTATCAGAAGAGCATACCGTGGAATTGTAAAGAACACAGTACAAATGCATTTCTTTTTTGCAAGGACTATTTTCATGAAAA
>CM053607.1:962928-982053 GCA_028646535.1 Procyon lotor
ATATGTTAATCAACTCAATATCAATTTCATGATATATCTGTATATATATATATGTATCATCATATTGTACACCTTAAATATATATAGTTTCACTAAAAAAATAAAAATGACATACCTCATTCCTTACCAAACTCCGATGGCCTATCTAAAATCACAGCCAGGAGGCAGGACGGGAGGAGGAAGGCAGAGGGTGCGGGGTGCTGTGCGGGCCTCCAGCAGGTGCAACAGCCCTTTGCCACCTCGGGGCCCGAGCTTGAGCGCACCTGGCTCTCCCTGGGGCAGGACTGCCCAGGCGGGGCCTGCAAGAGTTGCCAGCCTCCTGCTGTTCCTTCCCCTTCGGGAGGCAAAGGGCACACGGCCGAACCAGCACCTTATTTGTGCTTAACCTGGGACAGAGAACGCGAGAGAACCAAAATGAAAACAAGGTACAGGGACTCAGCCAGGTTTCCCGGGTGGCTCGTTTGTCTGTCAAGGAGAAAGGCCTTTGCAAAGCCTCCCTGAGGGTCGTGCTAGTGCCCTTCCCCCCCGCTCCTCGGGGACCCTAAGTGACCCCGCATCTGGTGGCCCCCTGGGGGTCAGATGGCAAGCACTTGCTGCCCTTGCATCCGTCTGCTGCCTTCCGTCCCCCTCCCCATGAACATCCAGAAGCAGCTCTGCACGTTGTCACTCCCTGTCCCCGCCTTGGATGGCCCCCGTCTAGTGATGGACACAGGCAGAGAAATGTGTCGTCAGGATGCCGCAGACTCCAGGTGTCAATCCTGACACCCTCCTCAGGGAGGGGGACGACTTGGTCCCATTTTGTTTTAGGAAGATGTACCCGTCAGGTGCTGCTCAGTTCAGGTGCGGTGACAAGCATCCCCAAAAGCTCGGAGCAGGACGGGATGGTGGGCAGGGTTGGAACATACCAACCCTCCCAAGGCAGCACCCCAGTTCTCTTTGTAGTCACTCCCAAACTGTGGGAGTTTTCCATCTTCTTTGTTGTCCATCCCCCACTCCCCTCACTAGACGGCCTACAGGGCCCGGAGGCAGAACCCTTCCCTGGGAATCAACAGAATCCTGAGATTTGAGATTGTGAGTTGTTTAGGAAAGAGGGTGATGGGGGGTTACTTAAACCTTCCTAATCCTCACACGCGAGATCCAGATTCTACTCAAGATCTAGATAAATACACCCATTTGTTTTTTAACTGTAACTGAAGGAGTAATTTCACTGTGCTTTAAACCCAACAAATACTTAATAATGACGTCTTCCTAGAGTGAGTGCTGCTCTGTGGAGAATCTTTTGCATTTCACACCCATGTGTTTACGACGGAGATGACGCTCAGGGGACCGTCTCAACACAGGTGTTGGAGCCGTGTGCTCCAGCGCCAGGACGGGACCGGAATACGCATATCTGAAGACAGGGCGATTTTAGAGTCAATCCGAGGAGATCGTGCTTTTGTGCGAAAAATGAATTAATGTCAACATACATTGGATTAACATCAGACAGTAAAACAGAAGTATTAATACAAAACCAAACGGACTTCCCAAAGGCTCAAGAAAGCACATGCATTTTTTTTAAAGATTTCATTTAATTGTTTGAGGAAGAAAGGGAGGTTGAGAGACCCAGTGGGAGGAGGGGCAGAGGGAGAAGCAGGCTCACCCGCTGAGCAGGGAGCCCCACGTGGGACTCCAACCCAGACCCTGGGGTCACGACCCGAGCTGAAGGCAGGTCCATTCTTAACTCCCATGAGTGTCATCAGCTTCACCCAATGTGTTTATCCACAGGTGTGCATTTCCACCCAGGAGAGAGGAAGCTCGCTGGAGTATCTTGGGTGCCCTGGGAAGCACCGTGCCCAGCAGGAGGTGCAGCTAATCATGCTGATTGGCTCAGGTAAAGTCTTGCACAGGTGCGTCTGCTGAAGGAGAGCCAAGATATTTATGCAAATTATTAAAAGGTGTGAGATGCTTATCACTTCTAATCCACCAAATGAATCATTTAAATACACTCTTCAGCACATCGAAGAAAGGAACGGCTCAAATGACAGCCAGGATTCAATGGACTCAACAGATTCCCTCCACGTCAATCAGACAGGAGGAGAAAAACGTATTTACTCGGCTAGAACATCAGGAACAGGTTAATGGTGGCGGCCGCTTCCTGCTCAGTACCTTTTCCACGACGTTTGCATAGAGGGCTTGATGGTGAAGGAAATCATTTCATAGATTACATCAAAAGTGATTATCTAACAATATCCAATACAATTAATGAATTTAAAGGGGGCCACATATAAATCTATTATTTATGTGAATTTAAGTTGAAATTTACTTAATATTCGTGTGCACTATTTTATCATAATAAAGCTAAGACAATGTGCATTGTCACGAAATCCGAATTAGAGAACATTTGGTGAAAATTTTTTGTTGCTTATTTTATACAAGACTGTTTCTTGGGGACTTTGTTTTAATAAATATGTAAGAATGATTAAGAATGTACGAGTTAAGGTGAATGAATTAATATTTCTAAATTAAGGTACCCTAAATTATTTATTTTACTAAGTGCTTCATAAACTCCCTCTGATCTCATGTGTCTTAATAATTTGTTGAGTAAATTCCTCCTTTTGTTGTTGTTGAAGATGGCAAACCCACCCCCTGACTGAACCGCTCTTTGGTGGCCAGACAGCCTGGTGGGCACATCCCTGGTGAGCTCCATGGTGGCCAGGTCCAGTCTGCTGGGCAGCTCCTGGTGGTACCAGGTCACTTCTTGGCTCACAGGGGCTTTAGGTCCCAGGATTGCAAACTGTGGTCCCCGTGGGAACTCCCCTCTTTCTGTCTACGACAAAATCAGATCACTTTCCACCTCAAGGTTCCACTTAACTTCGTAAGAGGAATAGAAGACTATTCAGCTCAGGGGAGACCCCTTCAACTCAGTTACGGGTTTCCTTCCTGTCCCCTTTGTCTGCGTGAAAAATCACAGTCCTAAGGCCTCCGAGCATCACAGGATCAGGAAAGCACCTGGTGATCACCAGTTCTGAATCCTAGCTCCCTTACAAGACCTGCTCCTGTGTCCCCCAAACCTGCTTTCTGCTTCAGGGTCAGGGACAATGCTGAATAGCTCACCTCCGGCTGGCCGCCACTCAGGGCCCAGGGTGTCACCTGGGGCTTCCGTCCTCCCCCTCTACCCACTCAACAGGGAGATGTTCAGGGACGCCCACACCCTTCTCGGCAAGGACCTTCCAGTCGTGGGGGGACCAAAGTGGCTCATCATCATTCCCCCGGGTTTCCTGGCTAGGGCAGGAGGGTGCCCCCCACCCAACCCAATTATTGTGGGTTTAGGCTGAAATCCAAAAATATAGAGAGAGTCATCTCTCACAGCTACTATCACTGGCACGAATCTCAGAAGCTTCCTTTGGAACTCCAAAGCCACACTCCTTATCCCTTCCCTCAAGCGTAAGCTTGAAACGAATGCCTCACCGTCCGGGATTATTTCTAACGGAGAAAAGGGCCAAGAGGTAAAGTAAATCAGAGGCTATGAAAATCTTAATTCATATACTTATCTTTCACTTAATTTAACAACTTTGGCTTATTTCTGAAAATTTTGCCCTTAAGAGAAGAAGCAACAGATTAAAAAAAAAAAAGTTTTCATTGGTTTCAGTGAGATAAACGATGATGTGTCCCAGCTTAACCCAAAAGACTCAAAACAACTTTCACAAAGAAAAAAAGAAAATGAAACCAAAGAAAACAAAAACAGGTGAACAACCAACGCTAGCTTATATAAATAGTAGGCAACAACGTCAAAGTAAGTGCATACAGTTTGCACATAAAATATGATCGATAAATGTACACATTACTTCCTCTTTCTGCCCAACATTCTTCACCAATTTAAAAATCTTTTTAAACTCATGGTTATATTGCATTCAAAATGCAGTAAGAGCAGAGTGATGGAGCAAAAATCCACTTTAAAGGGGAATAAAGGCTCAACACAAGAACAGCCCTCAGATACCAGTGGAAACAGGCAAGAGAGCCCTGAACCCAAAAGTCTTCCAGGAGGGTCCTCTTCCTGTCTCCCACCCATAAGCAGAGCAGTCGCCCCGACGTGAGATGGAAGGTACCCCCAGCACGTCTCCATTATGTAGTCGCAGCTGAAGAACATGGTGCTCCCCAGAACACTTGTTTTTTCTCTGGAAACTCAATGCCTTAGTGTCCTCTTCCACAGTGAGGACTCACCTGGCACCAGGATTCCCCAGCTTTGCATGTCCTGGGCAAGGGCATCCATGCCAGTCCATGAAGACAAGCATTTGCTTCCTGAGCAAGACAGCCTTTGGTTGTCTGGGTGGGGTTCCCCCGTTGCACGTAGTCCATGAAACACAGCTTGCTTATGCAATCAGAGCGTCCTTATTTCAGGAGCGCTTTCCACAGTTGTGAAAGGCGTTCTGATATTTCTTGGGATGTCAAGTAAACTGGTGAGGATTTCTATCTAAAAACATAACGTGAGATGTTACTTTTCATAGCACAGCTATTTCCTGTGTTTATTCTGTTGAAGATCTCGCTACACAAGGGCCGTTATCCGGAGCCCCTCTTGGGAAAAGTTGGTACCTAAAGCCTCTTTGTAGCAGGGAAGTGTATATCCAGACGCTCGGGGTTACACTGGCAAAGCTGTCTCTGTCGATAGCCCAGTTCTTCCTGCTCTAAAACATACCCTTGCCATTCTACTTAAATAAAGTAAAGACCTAGTCTGACCATCTTTTTTTTTATAAGATTTTATTTATTTATTTGATAGGGAAAGATAAAGCGAGAGAGGGAACACAAGCAGGGGAAGTGGGAGAAGGAGAAGCAGGCTTCCTGATGAGCAGGGAGCCTGATTCAGGTCTTGATCCCAGGACTCTGGAATCATGACCTGAGCCAAAAGCAGATGCTTAACGACTGAGCCCCCCAGGTGCCCCCTAGCCTGACCATCTTACCCACTTATACGATGGTATTATTGTACAAAAATTGTATTGAGATATAAGGTATTGAAATATAAGTACAAAAGTTATACAAAAAATTGTTGCCTGAACATAGAAACTGATATTTCATGAAGTCAGTCCTCAGAACACACCTTCATGGTCAGGAGATGTCTTCTGAAGGACCAGGGCTTATAGACGTCCGCTCACGTGGGTGGGGGGTGGCAGCATAGCCATACCATGTGCTCTCACAGGTGGGCTCCCTTCTTGGCCAGGCAGGACTGGACAGCTTGGAAGAGAGACTGCTTTATGCTGAGATGAACACACCACCTAGCTGCTCAGTCTCAGACTAGCCCGAACAGTACATACCTGAGCGGTCCAAGTATCCACAGATTTGGGACAGACTCGATTTGGTAATGCTGGCTAGAAAAGCCTTAGACCCAGGGTGAACTCCGACCAGTCACATCTGATTTCCTGAGAAAGGTCCTTCGGGCTCTCCAGTGACGCTATGAGGCCGCTCAGCCCAAAGTGAATAGCTCTGGGTATTTGATTGTAGCTCAGTATAAGGGGAACTGCCCCACATGAGGGACAGGGAGCAGAAGTATGAGCTGTTGAAGGCAGTCAGCCTTCTCCGAATTCCTTCTCTAGGCTAAGCAGCCAGGCGCGGCCCCGTTGTGATGTGGGTGGGATTCTGCTCCAGAGGCCTGGGCCATGCCCTCCGGAGGGTCTGGATTACTGGGCCCTCTCTTGAAGCACTTGCCCAGAGTTTGGGGGCTCGGCTGCCATCAGCATCCTTGTCCAGGGGCAGAAGGTCGCCTGGTTCTTGAGCGCAAACCTCCCAGAAACAGAGGCAGCAAGCCACGCTATGAGGAAGCTTCACGGTAGAAACTCCTTTCCTAACCTCCTGCGAGGCACAGTCTCCTCCCGTCACGTGTAAAGAGGCTACCGCAGTGGACAGCAAGCGACTTACTGTGAGAGAGTCTCAGAGCGAGGACAGCACGACGCAGCCCCTTGACAGTGCTCCACCTACAGGGCAGCAGTTAGGGGGATAAACCCACTTGGGGCAGACCTCGCTAATCTAGGAACAAAGGCCTGCCGACATAATGAAGAACTTGGGCATCTCCAAGAAATTGGATTAACTCATCATAATACAGAGCTTGGCATGTAGGCAGTGACTGTTCCCAAAACTTGAAAATGAGCCACAGAGACACACGTGGTGTCACTCGGCACAGAGCATCCTGGGGGGGAGGGGGAGGCTGCTGTCACCTCTTTGTCTACGTGGGGCGGCCCTGGGACAACTTCACTAGGAACCTACACACCGACTAAATCAAAACTGACTGGATCCTACGAGCAAAACACACCCTTTAACACGGAATATCTGATCAAACTATTTTTTAGATTTATTTGTTTATTTGAGAGAGAGCAAGAGGGCAGGCAGGGAGAGGCACAGAGAGAAAAGAAGAGAGAAACAGATGGACTCCCTACTGAGTGGGAATCCTGACATGTGGCTGGATCCCGGGACCCTGAGGTCATGACCTGAGCCGAAAAAAAGAATCAGCTGCTTAACCAACGGAGCCACCCAGGTGCCCCACAAGCAACTTTAAATCATAAATGCATTTAAAAACTCCTGTGGTGCATGAACAATGAATCTTGGAACACTGAAAAAATAAAATTAAATTAAATAAATAAGTAAATCAAATAAAATCAAATAAAAAACCCAAAGTCCTATTATACTGGAAATGTGGTTGGTAATGGTGCTCAGCGGAGTTTCCAGAGATGTACCTTGTTGAGGATGGAATGTGCTAGGTCCTGTATGATGGTAAGGCTTGAGCCTCCTAATTCCAGTGACCTATAAGGAGATCCAAAGTGCTGCTGGCGGGAAGTTCTGGAGGCTTAAAATAAGCTGGGCTGCTGGGATCTGTTCTAGAAACAGGAGACGTAGGAGAAGGGAAGGCCAGATGAAATAGTTTTCTGGTGATCCACTGAATTAGAAATTTTAATGACACAAGGGGATTATCAAGGATTATTCAGAGGGGCCCAATCTAGGCCCTAACGCTGCCATAACAAAGCACAACCTCCTGAGTGACTCTAACAACAGGAATACATCCTCTGGAGGCCCCAGGGCCTGCGAGTCTGAGATCAAGGGGTCCACGGGCTGGATCTTCTGTGGTTCCGAAGGACCCCTCTTGCAGGCTTCTATCCAGCTTCTGGGGGCTGCTGGCCTTCCTTGGCATTCTTTGGCTTATAGAGACCTCCCCCACTCTCTGCCTTCATGTTCACGTGGCATTCTGCTTGTGCGTCTGTCTGTGTCAAATGCCCTCTTCTTGTAAGGACTCTTACCCTATCGAATCAAGCTTGCCCTATGACCTCCATCTTAACCCGATCATCTGCAAAAGTCCTATTTTCACATAAGGTCCCATCCACGGGTACTGGGGTTCAACAACTTTTGTGGAAGATGGGACACAGGTCAACCCATTACAAGCCCCTAAAGCAGAAGACTTTCTCTGGCTGGCGTCATGGAGCTGTGGTAGAGGGGAGGTGAGAGGGCCGACGCTCGACGGGAGCCTGATGCACTGTTCGTCCGAAAGACACAGGACGTGGATGAGAAATGCTAGTGAAGGCAGGTGCTGGGAGTGGCTCCCTCCTTCGTGATAAGTTGCTACTAATATAAATGGCATATAAACGTTATACATTGTGCCTGGCCCAACAAATGTTGGCTGGTTTATAGAATCTGTGTGAAGTATGTATGCATCCGAACCTGTGTAAATTCCCCAGATCTTTTTCAGGATAAAGGCTGGACCCCCCCACACACACAGTCCCACGCAGACACACTCACACACCCACCCACTCACCCCAGATGTAGATTTATATCCTGCTATATGGATACAATGACCCGGTCTATTGTAACACGTCTTGTCTACCTTTAGAAGACATTACGTAAATCCATTATGTATGTCACTGAAATGATTCCTTGTTGATGAGATGCCCTAAGTGCCTCTCAACTATTATTTTATTAAACATGATCCTCATAAAAAGCTGATCTCTGCTCTACAAATGCCATTCCTTTTTGGAGGAGAACCCACTGGCCCGAGGGTTCAGTTTGCATCCTTGTTGGATGATGCCCATCATTTCCAAGCTGAGAGGCATAGCAGCCATAGCACCGAGGGCCTGGGTGCCAACATCCCTGGGGCCGGCTGCAGGCAACCTGGAGGCTGCAGGGAGAGGAGATCTCGGAGAACTGAGAACAGAGCTTTCCCCTAGTCAGGATAGGACTTGGGGTTTGTACGAAATGATGAGCACTCAACAGGCTAATCTTATTTCTGGGGTGCAGAAGACACAATAATTATGATACAAACTAAGAAATCTATTCCATTTGCAGAAGTAAAGCCAGAATTCTGTATTTATGGACATGCGGTCTTGATGATGGACTTTCAGCCTCTCTCCCATCCCCCAGACTCAGCCACAAACCCTCCTTAGTGCAACGACTTAAAAGGTCCACTAGACCTAAGGCCACAGTGAACCACACCATGTTGTTAATTGTTGTAACATGTTGTAACAACACCTTGTTGTTAATTATGTGGACAGCTACATTTATTGAGCACCTGCTGTGTACCAGGGATTAATCTCAGAGTTTGTTTCACATTATTTAATTTAATCCTTTGAGAACATTCTCCTCCCTCTAAGAGCTACACCACTTCCTTTTTCTGTGCAAATACTGGAACCAGACATAAATCGCTCAGCTGTTTATTCTAGGAAATACTTGCTCCAGGAAGATATGACCGTTAACCAATTGAAGCAGCTTACTTATTAAGGCTGATCATGACGTTGGCTCTTCAAGACCCTCCCATTGCTGAATGAATCAACCCCACACTATCATGTTACTGCCTTCCAGTTCTCTAGGGTCTTGGGGGAGATGAGGGCAGATACCTCACCTCACTGAGAGGTGACGCCACGGCCCCACTTCACAGAGCTGGAGACTGAGGCAAAGAGAAAAAAGTTGTTCACAAAGGCAGAGCCTCCATTCTCCCCGAACTTGTACAGTTTCTGTAACTGGGTTCTTGTTATTCTGGGTCCCTCTCCAATGTGCGGGTCTCAGGGTGGATTCTCGAGTCTGGCTTTCTGCTGTAGACCTCACCCATCATCCCCAGGACTTGAGTCTACCTCTGAAGCCCGGTGAGACTGGCCAAGGACCACATCCTGGCCTGCAGCCCTGCCTGCAAAGTGATCGCCCTGACTCCTCACCACATTTGCTGGGACTGATGCCTTCACCTTGCCCCTGCTCTGGGGTATGTGTGCACCTAGCTGACCACCCTTCCAGTCTGACCACGCCTTGGTCCTGATGTTCTTCATCTCTAGCGCACCCATGTTTAAAGCCCTTGGAAATATTTACTTCCTGGGTTTCTGAATCAGATTACCCCATGCCATCAATGACAAGAAAGTTCAAAATTTTTAATATCCTTAAATTAAGTATTTCAGGGTGATTTTTGTCCTGTGGTTATTTTGATCAGTGATTCACTTTTGTGTTGCTGCTAAAAAAATCACACAAACTCAATGGCTTTAAATAACATATTTATTATCCCTCAGGTTCTGGGGATCAGGAGTCAGGGCATGAGTTAGCTGGGTCCTCTGCTCAGCGTCCCCCCCAATGCATCACCCAGGATGAGTTCCCATCAGAGGCTCAATTGGGGAAGATCTGCTTCCCAAGTCCCCAGCCTGTTGGTACAATTCATTTCCTTGAAGCTATAGGATTGTCTAACTCTGTTTTCTTAAAATATATTTGCCCATTGGGCATCCATTCAACACAGGGCCAACTATGTTAACTATATTTTCTTTCTTTCTTTTTCCAGAGGGCGGGCCTTACTTATTTATTTGAGAGAGAGAGAGCACAAGCAGACAGGGCAGAGGGAGGGGGAGGGAGAATCTCCAGTGGCCTGGAGCCTGACATGGGGCTCGGTCTCACGACCTTGTGATCATGACCTGAGCTGAAACTAAGTCAGACGTTTAACTGACTGAGCCACCCAGATGCCCTTGTAACCACATTTTCTATATTCTTGATACTCTGGAGCCCTTCCAGGCCTGGGCAGGCACTGCCTCTCCTGATTCCTGGAGATAATAACTTGCCCAGGAGCACACCCTTCATTTGCAAACCAACCCATCCCAGGCCTATAGGCCCAGCCGCCTCCTTACCTGAGTCTCACACAACAAGCTGGTGTTTCCCCATCCTAATTCAGCCGGGGGCGGGTACCTGGAAAGGAAAACACCAGGCGACAGCACTGAGGCACACCGGAATTATCCACAACAGCCTAAACTGTTCATTTCTTGGTCGAGAGACCCCAAGAAAGGCTCTGGCCTGAGCCTGCCTCCTCCCTGCTTCCACACTTGAGCTGTACGGGGCCCCGTGGGGACAACAGGGCCTGCCCTCTTTCCTCCAGAGAATCTAAGTAATGAGAGTTTCCTTTTAATGACATCAGCCTCCCCACATCATCAGCTGATCATACCTCCATAAATCAAATCTCAGGTATAACTTAGAACGAGGATTTGCAGCGGCTTGTTTCTTCCAAGACACCAGGGAGACAGAGGCTCCAGAGTGAGGCTACTAGCACGTTGGAGTTTGCACAGAGCTGTGCAGCCCAAGCGACACCCCTCCCCAGCTTCTGCTGCTTAGCAGCGAGTCACGGGTCCTGCCCACACTCATGGGGAGGGTGGACCGGATCACGGGACCACCTTAATGGTTGCCTGCCTTTACTCAAGGGCTCTTAGAAAGACCATGTGAACGGAGTGACAGGGAAGTCGCAGTGATGTATACACTTTGATAGCCAGCACTTTGCTTCTTAATGACCGTGGCTCAGTAAATATGAGCTCTGCTATACTGTGCGGTCCTCACTTGCTAGCGACTCACCTAAGCTGCAAGAACGTGTGCGTGGTGGTGTGCCTAACTGGGTGAAACGCCCGGCCCAGTGGGTGTTCACTCTGATCGAGCAGATTAAGTGTCTGATTCAGCAGAAAATTCCTGTTGTGTCAACAGGTCATGATGTATATGCTCAACTGGTGATCTATTTCTTTTTAGTTGGTGTTTGTTTTTCCTATGAATGATTTATCTGTTCTAGAATGAACTGTGTCAACTATTACACATGGTATATTAATTTCAGTGTGTTGTGCAAACATTTCCTTGGTGATATACCTTATTCCATCTTTATTTGCACTCACTGGCAACATCATATCCTTTCTTTATTTGAATTAAATAGCTTTTTCTAAGTAGGCTATTCTCCTTGGGGATGGGGCATGCATAGCACATGAAAAGGAAGCTTTCATTTAAAAAAAAAAAAACAACTTTTTTTTATTAACTCTTGCACGAAAGTGCTTAACACATTAAACGTTTTGCTCCAAATACTCCAAGATATGCTGTCATTTAATTACATAAAGCTGGAATGCATCTTTTCCTGTAGTTATAATAAAAGATACTATTATTGGAATAGTAACAGAGTTTTAAAGTATTTAAAAATAACCTCATAACATAGCATGTGGCTTAATGAAGTCTGGGGTGGGTCAATATGATTATTCACATTTCAGAGAGGTAAATAGGGTTTCCCAGATGAGGGAACAACCATGGAGAAAGATGGCAGGTGGGTTTATCAGATCACTGTTTCTCTTCCATTGGAGGGAAACTCTCTGGCTCATTTCCCAATGCTAGCATGTGCTTTCCAGATCCTTCATCTAAAATCCACAATCATATTGGGGCTCAATCCAGAACCATCAGTGCATACCAGGGTAGTCCCTGGTCTGGAACTATAACTGTACATCAGGCTAGTGTCTGGTCTGGAACCATCACTGTACACCAGGCTAGGGACTGGTCTGGAACCATCACTGTACACCAGGCTAGGGTCTTGTCTGCAACCATCACTGTGCACCAGGCTAGCATCTGGCCTGGAACCATCACTGTACACTAGGCTAGCATCTGGTCTGCAACCATCACTGTACATCAGGCTAGTGTCTGGTCTGGAACCATCACTGTGCACCAGGCTAGTGTCTTGTCTACAATCATCACTGTGCACCAGGCTAGCGTCTTGTCTGCAACCATCACTGTGCACCAGGCTAGCATCTGGTCTGGAACTATCACTGTACATCAGGCTAGTGTCTGGTCTGGAACCATCACTGTGCACCAGGTTAGTGTCCTGTATGGTTGCATTTATGAAATATTAAAGGGGTTTTAAACTGTTTAAAAATAGTCTTGAGTGCAGTCACCTTACTTTACCACCAATAGGCTGACAAACGTAATGTAATGTAATGTAATGTAATGAACAATAGAATAGCTCTGGACCCAAACCATCACTCCACACAAGACAATACCTGGTCCAGACCATCAGTGTATACTATGGTCAAGCCTGGTTTGGAACGATAGCTCTACCAGGTTAGTGTATATGTGTCTGTGTATGTAAATTTGTAGTATAATATGCATACGTGAAATGTTCAACTTTAAATGTATCATTTACTCAGAGTTTATAAATGTATATAATGTATTTTACGACACAGAACATATCAATCACTCCAGAAAGCTCTGGAGTGAACTTTCCCCTGGAAACAATCACTATCCAACTTCTACCACCATGTGGTAATTTTGCTTAGTCTAGAGAATTCCATGTGGGTGGAGTCATGGAGTATTGACCTTTCTATGTTCAGTTTCTTTCATTTGCCTAGCAGGTTTGAAGTCCATCCATGTCATTGCATGTATCAATACTGTGTTCCCTTTGGTTCTGCACCATCTTCTGTTGTATGAAAATGTCACAGGTGATATACCCAACCTCCAGTAAATGTTCTCTCTGACTTTGATTGTCATGGATAACATAGCCATGGGTTATACAAGACTTTCTGTAGATATAATTTCATTTAACTTAGATCCGTCCTTAGGAGTAGAACTACTGGAGGGATGACTGGGAGGCTCACTCAGTTAAGTGCCTGACTCTTGGTTTTGGCTCAGGTGATCATTTCAAGGTCGCGAGTTCAAGCCCACACTGCCTCAGATTCTGTCTCTCCCTCTCCCTCCACATTTGCCCCCCCCCCCCCGCTCAAATGTGCTCTCTCTCTCTCTCTCAAATAAATAAATAAATCTTAAAAAAAAAAAAAAAAAGAGGAAGTAGATCTGCCGGATCATAGAACAGATAGATGCTTAAAATTTTAAGAAACTACCACAAAGTTTCTGAAAGATGTTTTAACATTTTATAGTCCTAACACCAATAAAGAGGAGTTCCGGTTGTTCCGTACATTCTTCAACATTTGATGTTGCTAATCTTTTTAAATTTTAGCCTTTCTAGTATATGTATAGTTGTATCTCATGATGGTTTCAATTTCCATCTCCCTTAGGATGATGTTAAGCACTTTTTCATTTGCTATTTTTATGTGTTCTTTTCTGAAGTTCCTGTTCCAGGCATCTGTATTTTTATTGGGTTGTTGGTCTTTTCTTTCTATTGAGGTGCAGGAGATCCTATGTAACTAGACACAGGTCTTCTCCGATTCTATTATTTCTAATATTTTCCTCCAGTATGTGACTATATTCATGGTAGTATTTTTTAATGGGAACACATTTTTAACACTAATGAATTTTCACTTACGGTGTTTTACTTCATAATCCAAGCTTTTGCTTTGTTTTTATTTTTAGGAAAGCTTTGCTTACCCCAAGACGTAAAAGCAATTTTTCCAGAAGATTTATCGTTTGCACTTTTCACTTAGGTGTGATCTGTCTCCAGTTGATCTGGGATAGAGTGTAGGACAGGACCCAAGACTCTTCTTTTGGTGTGTGGATATTCTGTTACTCTAGCATCATTTGTTGAAGAAATTTTCCTTTTTCCATTGAGTTTCTTTGGCACTTTTACTGAAATCATTTGATCTGGTAAGTGAGGATCAATTTCTGGATTTCTTATATTCTTCCAAAGGTATAGTTTTAATCATTACTTTAATATCACACTATTTTAATTACTATGCTTCCACAGTGAATCTTGAATTCAAATAGATCATATCCTTCATTTATGTCTACATGTGTACTATTTTTCCTCCTTTGTCTTTTTAAATTAATTTCAAGTCATCTTGTTAATTTTTAGAAAAAATATGTCAAAATGTTAAGATTGCATTGATATAGATTAATTGAGAGAAAATTAATATCAACAATATTGAGCCTTCTAAAAATCAAGCAAACAAACAATATTGAGTCTTTCAACATATGAACATGGTACTTCTTTCCTTAAATATTTATTTAGGAATAAATAAATATTTATTAAGGAAATAAACAAACAAACAAATAAATATTTATTAAGGAGGTAAATATTTCCTTAAATATTTCCTTACATATTCTTTAATTTCTCTCTTTAGCATTTTGTAATTTCCATTGTAGAATCTTATACTTCTTTTGTTGTTACTACAGTTGATATTTTTATACTATTATAAGTGACATTGGCTTTGCAACTTCGTTTTGTAGTTGTCCATTTCAGGTACATAAAAATATAATTTCTTAAAATTGAATTTTGCAACATTATTAAATTTGTCTTCTCTAATAATCTTCTTAGAGGTTCCTTAGGCTTTTCTATCTGCACAATTATGAGATCTGTGAGTAAGTACAGTTTTCTGTCTTTCCTATCTGCATGCTTTTCTTACTGTATTAAATAGAACCTCTGTATTCATTGTTGAATAGTAGTGTTGAAAGTAGATCTTCTGGTCTTGTTCCCCATCTTAGGTGGAGGGCACATCGATATTTCACCATAGGGATGGTATGAGCTGTAGATCTTCCAGTGTAAGCCTTTATCGTTACATATCCCCTCATGATCATTTCATCTGTACAGTCTCTTGTGATGTCACCTCTTTCATTTCTGCTATTAGTAATTTGTATTTTCTCTCTTTTTTCTTTGACCAATCTTGCTAGAGGTTTGTCAGTTTTATTTTTATTTTCAAAAAATAACTCTGGTTTTGTTGAGTTTCTCCACTGTGTTGCTGTTGGTTTGTTTATCTGTTTTTTTTATTTTTATTTCACTGACTTCCACTTTTATTTGTAATATTATCTGTCTTCTTATTTAAGGTTCAAGTTATTCCTTTTTCCTTTTCCTTATCTATTTAAGATGGAAGTTAGAATACATTGATTTCATAGCTTCTTTCATGCGAATACAGGCATCTAAAGCTATCAATATTCCTCTCACGACTGATTTAGCTGCATCCCCCCAATTTTAATATGTTATGATTTCATTATTACTCAGTCAAAATTTTTTCAGTTCCTCTTATAATTTCTTTGATTCAAGGGTCATTTAAGTTTTTTCTATTTAATTTTTAAATACTTAGAATTTTTCTAGAAACCTTATTGGTATTGGTTTCTCTGTCAGTGCCACTCTTGTCTAAGAACATACTTTGTATCATCTCCACCTCAATAGACTCTATCCAACCAAATTCTTCATGTTGCTTGAGAAGAAAGTATAGTCACAATGAATAGACAAATGGGTGCAGTTTTCTATAAATGAAAATGATAGATCAAATTGGTTGATACTTTACCTGTTTAAACTTATGGGCAGTTTTGTGATGTGAGCACTGTCATATTCTTCTGCTGAGTGTTACACAAACAACTAAAGACAAGTTTCATGAAAGAGAAGACATCCTAGTGTGGTGAAGACGACAGAAGCGTGTGGTGAAGAATGAATCTTGGTGGGAGAGATTGAGTCACGAAGTGAGATACTGTCCCTGGGAGAGAGGGACATGGGAGACCTCGTCTTCCTCCTCAAGCCTAATCTAGGGTTTGGTGATCCTTTCTCTTAAAGGGCCAAGTAGTAAATGTTTTAGGCTTTGTGGCCAAAAGGAAAAAGCGAGGCTATTCTGCAGGTGCTAACGTAACATATAAAAATGTAAAAACCATTCTTATATTGCAGGCTGAAAGCAATCAGGCCACTGGCTGGGTCTGGCCCACAGGCCCTAGTTTGCCAAGTCCTGTGTCGTGTCCTGAGTGTGCACCACTGAACACTGTGGAGAGCGGCGAGGGCATGGCACTGGAATGAGGTCCTTGGTCAAACTGGGGCGTCTCTGGATGAAACGCACTTGAACAAATACTCTTACTGCTGGAATTCGCAGATGCTTCTGCATACGACATGCACTGAGAACTTCCACACAAGTCCTGTAAGAGGGGATCCTTCCTAGAGAGGCCGCGCAATAGAACCATTTTATTTCACTGAGTCTCCTGAGGGTCTGAAGTGTCTTCAATCACTCATCAAACGCTGGTCCAACCTAGTTTTCAAAGCCAGCTCACCTTTTCTCTCCTGGTATTTTTAAGATGGAAATTTCTCTGACCCATCGTGCTTCACAAGTGTTAGAAATTCTTCCCTTTCATTTCTAATAATTAAGGATAGAGGAGAAGTTGCCAGGGGGGATGCGGAATTCACATTGTCTTTTCAACTGGACAGATTTGGAACATCGGGCAGAGCCAGAATGTAACTTCTTGAAGGCAGATTATTTTCAAGTGGTGTCTGTTTCCATCACTGTGGTGCCCTTGAAACCCTGAACAGTTTCTAACAGACAGAGAGTGCTCAATGAACATGCACTCAGTGAGCAAATGAAGCACCGTGACCTTCAAGAAACTCTAGTAGGACGTAGCATCAAGTTCTTCTGGGAGCAGTGTAATAACAATCACCTCGATGGACTAGGTACCCTTGGTATTCCCACAAACGAGGGGGCTTCGAACAACATAAATGAATTCTCTTCAATTCTGGAGTTTGCATGTCGGGAATCCAGGAGTCTACACGTATGTCCCTCTGGAGGATGGGACACATTCCTGCTTCTTCCGATTCCGTTGGCTGCAGGTGTCCCTGGGCTTGTGGTCGTGTCCTTCTCAGCTCCATCTTCATAGGGGTTTCCTCCTTTGTCTTCTGTGTCTGTCTCATCTGCCTCTCTCTTATAAAAATGCTTGTGAGCCCACTGACGACCCAACCAGATAATCCAGGACGAGCTCCTCATCTCAAAATCCTTACCTGAATCACACCTTTAGCCACAGAAGGTGATACTCACAGGTTTGGGGATTCGGACATGGGATCTCTTGGATCCCCATCATTCAGGCCGCTATGTTGGGCTCTGTATTAAGTTTGGAACCTTGATTTCCATCTTGGCTTCCATTAGGAACAGACATTGATGTAGAAACAAGCAGCTCCAAGAAAATCTGACTTCATGCTGCTTGTGACAAAACCACGTGAAACAAAGAAGTCTGGCTTTTCAAAATTACCAATAGGTAATGAAAGACCAGTATGCTTTCAGATTATCAGTTCCAAATTTGCTTTCCATTCTTTAGATGGAGTATCTTATGCAGCAAAATGTAAGTTACTACTGAATACATTAGTAAAGAAATAAACAAAGCTGCTTCTGAATCATTTAAGTTGGAGATGTAAAACACAGAGAAATTGATAAATCCTTGCAAAGCGGGTTATATAAACATAATGCCAGAGGTCTCGAATGTTTCTATTGGTTCTCACTGTCTACACATCACTTGGGGTTTTAAGTTTTGGAGCAGGTTTTAAGGTAAACAGAGACTGAATTCCAAACAGCTTCTGTACTCGTGATGACCCTGACTTTATTAGTAATGAGATCTAATGACATCATCTTTGGACAGTCATGATCTTTAACCTGGTTTGATCTAAACCAGACTCCTCAGGAATGATATCATTAAGGTAAATCCCTGAAAAGAGACCCAGCCACTTCAATATAAACCGTTGAGAGGGATTGAGTTACTGAGAATGACTTCACCCCCCACTCTGTTCTTCCTTGGGCAATACGGAGCATACCGAAACTGCAGAGAAGGGCAGCAGATTAGTGATGTTGTTTTTAGTAATAACACTCAAAATCATACCAGAATTCTAATTATGCATATGGACAGGCTTATTTAAATACGGTTTAAATCCTTTTATGTCAGACAGATTTTAACTCTGAGAGTCCGTACTTCTCCCTGTGTTTGAAAAGAATGGCTGGCATTTAAGCAATGGTAATTTTAAATAAAGCTCGGGTCTGGCATACAGGATAAGGTAGAGGCTTCTATGTGAATGTGCCCCCTAGCTGTAGGAGCAAGTTGTGAAAATAATCCACAAATAACATTTGCACGAGCCAAGAGCTGTGCGTGCAAATGAGGCGTGTCTGTGGGTTCACGCCTCTCCGTCTCCAGCGGCACTGCCCCAAATCTTGGCTGTGACACCTGTCTCCCTGCCTGGGATGCCTCCTTCCTAGTCTCCGGGCCTCTACCAGCACCCCTCTGAAAGCATTTCTCTGTGCAGCCACAAAGTTCTGACCTGGATGTGTCTGGGCAGAGAAGGACCCGCGTGTGCAGACGACCTTGCAGCCAGTCTGACGACAGTCACCCACGATTACGCAGAAATACTTACGTGACCACAATACTTACCATCAGTGTCAATAACTAACTTGACAAACTATTTCCAGAAAGAACTAACATGATTTTCTTGAGCTGACCTAGTTCATACATGTGACTCTCCAAAGAATTACCAGTGAACTCCTCGGAGGCAAAACACAATAGATCTCAAGTCACTAGAAAAAGTACTTAAGACTCAGGATAAACGCGGGCTTAGTCATACCATAAAGATAAGTTTGAACCCACGGTAGATTTTCATGTCTGTCTTTGCAAAGCTACTGAGCGACTTAATGTGCCAACCGGACAAAACCCTAAACCATTTAGCTCAGGCAGAAACGAGCTGATGAGCTCACACTAGGCCCGGCTTCCAGCGCACGCGGTTATGTTCCCAGGGGTGTTGTCAAGACGTGGGGCTCAGCTTTCCCACTGCAGTGTGCGCTGCATCTCCCCTACCTCAGCTCCGGGGTTTGGGAGGATGGCGCAGAATCGCCAACCCCTGGTTCAAAGTCTGGGCAGCAGCAGGATCCCCCACCCCAGGAACCTGGGTGAATTTTCCTTCCATCTCCACATTCTGCTTGGGCCCCTGCCCATTTCTAAGCCATCAGTCTGTCCGTGCAGCTGGGACCGACCCTGTGGTTGTTCTGTGCAGGGACCTGCTGGGGAGCACATCATCCCCAGGGGCCCGGGGCCAAGCAGGAGGCATCCCAAGGGCATGGGGCCTGCCGTCCGCTGCAGGGAGCAGCTCTATCAGACGTGCTGCTGAGGAAAGCCTCGCTCGTCCCTGACCTGGAGAGAGGCAGCAAGCTGTCGCTCCCTGGCTCTAGGCAGAAGACCTGGGTCCAC
>CM053607.1:982553-997688 GCA_028646535.1 Procyon lotor
CAGACGTCCTACCTCCTGAAAGTGGTCGATTTTCTGCTCCTAGAATTGCTGTTCTTATTCTCTTCTCTCTGCTGTTGCGTTTGCCGGCTTTTAGAGTGATTTCCTCCTCTTTAGCTGGACTTCTGATTCCCAGGGCTCTCTGTGCCTCCTACACCTCCGCCATCTTGCCCTCTCTCCCAAAATGGTGATCTTGGGAAACACGGGCGCCCATCGGACCTCGGAGTCTGGAGCTTTGTGGCTCCTACTGCACTAACAACACACTGATGTGGTCTCTTCAGGGACACACGTCTGGAATTACGATAAATTTTTAAAAATAGTTATTTCAAAAGTTGTCATGATATTTGACTTGGCTGAACAAACCGCTGATAAATGAAGCCGACACAGTATGTCAGTGTCCAGATAAATATAACTTATAAGGAGCAGGTCATCGGGGGTGTAAACTTTCACTTGTTGATTTCTGTAAAACGCACTTTGCTGCACATACTTACGTTGAGAGTTTAGTTATAAAATAAATCCACTGATTTGTAATGATTAATTTTTAAGAAGTTAAATAATATTTCTTTAGATATATGAATAGAACTAGGACTTAACTTACACATGGCTATTATACAAACTAAGCTGGTTGAATCAATGCCTGTGAAAATCTTATTTATTGTATGTTGTGTGTATATATATATATTTTAAATTTTTTACAGTTGAATAAAAACTCCATTCCCAGGGCTAATAGCCAAATAGTTCATAATTGAGGCTTCCATGAAATGTATTTTAACATGGGGGTGGGAGGCTCTGGCTTTCCAAGAAAAAATTAGGCAAAGGAAGTTAAAACAAGGGTTCAATAATTTTTTTTAGAAAATTAGATTTTCCAGAAGCTTCTGCCATGATTCGGAGTGTCAGTGTGCACCCGGCTTCATCATTGGGGTCCCAGGTTCTCAGCGGGTCTCTGCAGCTGAGCTGTGGGTTTCAAGGGGGAGGATGTCCTCATTTGTACCAACACAAAGGTCCACATTGTCAGAAATCCAACCAATTTGCATACTTGGATGTGATACACGGACTTTCAAAAGAAAACTAAACAAAACAGTATGTCTGATCTGGCATCGCGGATGTATTTCTGATTCTGAGGACACTCGTGTAAGCTGACAGAAACTCTGCAAGGCTGAGGGGATGGACTCGGTCCTGGAGGGCCCCAGGGTCCAGCCGTGGCCCCGGCCCACGTCCTACCAAGAAAGGGAACAGTCGGCCAGCAGGTGTGCTTGGGGCGGAGTGAGCGATGGGGGGAGGCGGTGGTAACAGTGAAAAGACAGTCTCAGAAGTAGCAGCACCCTTGATCAGAAAAAAAAAAACAACAACTCATTTACATTTTATGCCTCAGAAACAATGACTTTACTTTTTTCTTGGTTGTTTTATCATCCGTAAGAGATACAGTCGGTGCAGTAACCTAGAACAAGATGGGCTGGGTTATTTAGACCCAATGTCGTCTCCGAAAGTGCTGTCTGCGTTTTGGCTTTTGTTACTGTTGTTGTTGTTTGTTTTGTTCCATTTTGCCATTAGGGAAATCTTGGTTTTTAATAGTTTTTGATGAGTAAGTTTGACATTTAACAACCAGAGCCTGATATTTCCTTTTCTAAGAAGCCCCAAAATAATCATGATGGTACCCAAGAAGGCGGAGTTAAGACGAAGGGAGACCATAAACCCAACCTGGTGGATTTCCATATCTGGGCAGTGCGCCGCCCCATCCGGGAGACACAGGCGCGGATAGGGAGCCCGCCTCCTGGCCCAGAGCAGCACAAGGGACCACTCACCCAGATGCCTCACCTGAGTCCGGGCCTCCTGGACATCACCCTGCCCAGGAGCCCAGCTGGTTGTCCTCCCCCACCGACTCTAGAGCTGTGTCCTAAGGCAGTCGGGGTCCTGCTCCCTCTGACCAGCAGAGCAGGTGTGTATACAGGAAGAGGTCCCCCAGCAGTGGGTGCTGTGGGGGTAGGGGTGGGTCAGGGGAGGGTGTGGCCTCTGCTTCCCCCAGGGTTCACGTCCAAGTTTCCCCACAATAGTAAGAAAAGCAACTTTGGGAATGGACCGGTCTTCCCTTCAGGCCATTAGGGTCCCTAGCGGGTGAGAGCGTTTGAGGCCCTGACACTGGTCAAGCGAATATGCATTTTGGTTTAGATGTGAGGAGGGGAGCCTATCATCAGCACGCCCTCTGCGGGGGAGCAGACAGCGGCCTCCGGTGCACCTGCCCTTGTGCACAGATGACCAGGCCCAAAGAAGGGGTCAGCATCCGTCCTGGAACTAGCTGAGTGCAGTGGGTTTGCACTCCGGGCTCCGACTTGGATAGGAAGAGCCCACCTCTCAAGTCAGTGCAGCTTCCAGAAGGACATTTCCTCTGTGAAAGGGCAGAAAGTTACCTTTGCTGTGAAAGAGAGTGGGAGGGCAGAGGCCACAGGAAAGAAGTTAACCTGCAGGAGAAAAAGGCCAGGGCAAGCCCCAAAGTGACACTGCACTTAAACTCCTATTGGAGGCGTAGAGACGGGAGCCTCTCCTGCAGGAGATTGAATCAGTAATGTGAGGGGTAGACTAGAGCTTCTTCAGAATGTCCAGGGGAAAAACCCAAAGGCTTGGGGCGCCTGGGTGGCTCAGTCGTTGAGCGTCTGCCTTCGGCTCAGGTCATGATCCCAGCGTCCTGGGATAGAGCCCCGCATCGGGCTCCCTGCTCCTCCCACTACCATTCCCTCCGCTTGTGTTTCCTCTCTCGCTGTGTTTCTCTCTGTCAAATAAATAAAATCTTTAAAAAAAAAAAAAAGAAAGAAAAACCCAAAGGCTTGAAAAGCAGTAAATGATAAAGACAAAAAGGGATTTCTACCACGTAGAAATAATAGTAATTATTATTATTAGAAATAATTAAAAAATAAATAACAATAATTATTATTAAAAATAACAATAATAATTATTATTAGAAATCACAGTTAATAAATCAAAACAATGTGTCAGGATATCAATAATACCTAGAAAGCTTTCCTGGAAAAAGATGACCGTATATCTTAAAAATAATTGTGTCATAAGAAAAAAATAATATGATTAAGCCTAATCTTTTTCTGTCCTCTTTTTTTTTTATTTGCAAATGCAGAAGAAGAAACAGCCTATGAACTTCAGAGAAAATAAAAAATAAAGCCCAAACCAGGCTTGCATCAAGTGTCTCTTGATATAATAAGGGAAGACAGGGACGTTATGAGGCCAGGGCCTATGGAAGGACGCAGCAAAAGTAAATAAGGAAGGACAATTTTCTCAAAACTTCTGTACCCACTGGAGTTTTATTCAAATATAAAAGTAATAGATAGTCTCAAGAATTTAGAGACTTAGGAAATTCTATGTCATTATTAGGGAAAAAGCCCTGAAGTCATGCTCCAACTGACTATGAAAGGAATCAAAATAGCCAAGTTAAGAACAAGATAATGATACTCATTATTATAATATTATAATAAAGAAGAAACTAGCCGAACACAAGTGACTATGTATGGCTCCACAATCAATGCAAATGTCAACAGTAGTTTGTGAAAGAAATACTGTGTATCAACAGGTTGAGTATAAAATATGATTAAACTAACAAAGTCTAGGATATAGAAGATGAAGGCAGTAGAATCAAATGAGATGTGTAAAGAAAAAAATCAAACTTGTTGTATGATTAGAACTATTAAAGCACTACATGTACATTTTTAAATCTTGCCAATTGATTTAAAAGATGTTTTGCTTTATGGCAAAATTTACCCAAATGATTTAGGAGAAGGTGCATTGCTTCTATCCTTAGACACAATTTGTTACGTGTTCCAGACTCTTACAGGTTAAATTGCTGATATCTTTATTCGAATGGATAAGAATAATACATTTTATTATTTATTTAACTTGTTTTTTTGGGTAAAGATTTTATTTTTGAGTACTTTCTATGCCCGACATGGGGTTCGAACTCACAACCCAGAAATCAAGAGTCTCATGCTGCACTGACTAAGCCAGCCAGGTGCCCCAAGAAGAACGCATTTGAAAGCCCGGCGTGCCTTCCCAGTGCTGTGCCTGGTTGTACGCAGCTGACGGTGACTGGGGCGGTGGGAGTGTGAGCATGTGACCCAGCTCCATAGCAAGAACACACCAGGGAGACTTACGGGTGACTTTGTATTCCTCCGTTCATCCAATTGCTTCTATTTCTACACCAAATTTTTTTTAAATTGAAATGTATTTGAAATAGTATGCATTTAAGGTGCACAACATGTCAATTTGATACATTCATGTATTGTAATGATTGCCATTGCGGTGATAATTAGCACCTCTGTGATCTCACATAATTATCATTTCTTTTTAGTGGTCGGAATAATTAAGGTCTAGGAAAATGGTGCTTACCAAGGGCTGGGGGGTGGAGGGATAGGACAGACCTTGTGAAAGGGTACAAACTTGGCAATGAAGAGTAAATAAGTCCTAGAGAGCTAATGTACAGGATGGTGAGCGCAGACGAAAATATTGTATTATAATCACACAAACCTTGAAGACTGTTGGAGAAACTACTTTTGCCAACATTCCACACTCGTGAACATGATTTCCCTAACCTGAGTGACAGGACAGAGTTCTGAATCCCTTGGTAGTTGGGCATGACCTTCTCTTGTGGACATTCCTTAGCGTCTCACCACCTTACTTGCACGCCCCACCCTGAGCAGGGATGGTCATGACCGGAAGGCTTTAGAAGGGACGATGTTGTCCGGCGGGGAGGGGTCTGGTAGGTGGGGAGTGAGGGTCCAGCTGAGGCTCAGAGGGAGCATGCCCCCTGGAGCAGAAGAGTGGGAGCCTATTGTGGTGGGGGCAGGGAAGCGGGAAGGAAGTCCAAAAGGGCAGGGAGGAGTGGGGTATATCTTTCTCTCATCAGTTTCAAAAGTAATTTTACTTGGACTGGAGAACATACTCAGTGTCATTTTAATTCCTTTGAATGTACTGTAAAATTTTTTGGCAGTTCAGCATAGATAGTATCTCTTTGCATTTGTGAGGAATGTGTATTCCACTGTCCATGGGTGGAATGTCCTATATGAACATCAATTGTGTCAAGTTGGTGTTGTTTCTGACTTTTATCTACTTGTTCTATTAGCTACTGAGAGATGACTGTTGAAACCCACAGGCCGACTTGTTTATTCCTCCCTTCAGTTCTAGCTGTCAGGGCTTCAGGGATTTTGACACTGTTATTTGAGGCATACATGTTTACGGTTGTTTTGTCTCCCCGATGAATTGTCCTTGTTTCTTATTATCATCGTGAAACGTCTTTTTAAAAAAATATGCTAATACTTATCTTGCTAAGTCTATTTTGTTTGTTATTAATATAGCCAATCCAACTATATGATTAATGCTAACACAATATCTATTTTCTGTGCTTTTACTTTCTTTAAAAAAAAAAGTATTTTATTTATTTGAGAGACAGAGAGAGTGAGCAAGAGAGAGGGAGAGAAGGAGCAGGGAGGAGCGGCAGAGGGAAAGGGAAAAACAGACTGTGCACTGGGCAGGGAGCCCAGCACGGGGCTCTATCTCAGGACCCTGAGATCATGACCTGAGCTAAAGGCAGATGCTTAACCAACTGAGTCACCCAGGGGGCCCTCCATGTTTTACTTTTAAACGGTATACACCATGGTCACAGTGGGTCTTCCGTGGATGATATACACTTGAGCATTGCTTTTTTATGCAACCTGATAATCCCTGTCTTTTAATTAGAGATTAAACCATTTATATGTAATTCAGTTTTCTATGACTGCTTAAATCCAGCATATTGTTGGTATTTTCTTTTTCCCCATCGGTCCTTCTTCTGAGTTACATTGTCCGCATTTCTTGGCTCCCCTTCACCACCTCCTTTCCTCTGCTTTGCAAACAACGCAGTGATTCTTTCCTGTCCTCAATCTTACGTGGTACATTGCACTGCGATTGAAAATCCTCTAGGGACACGAACAAAGGGACACTTTGAAATACTAGTGTCTTTCACTGTCTTATGTCAAAGGTAAAACAAGAAAGGGGGCGTGCTGGACTTCCCTGAAAGAGAGACAACAGGCCTGATGATCAATATTTAATGATCCTGCCATTCTACTCCCAAACTATTGTTAAGAAGACAATGCTGCTGGGGCCTTCCCATGAAAACACAGCCAATGGTGTCAATAAAAACCATTTAAGGTTGTAGAACCCTAATTCATTATGGGAAAAACATATGGCAAGGTTTTGAACCATGTCTCTATCTATCTATCTATCTATCTATCTATCTATCTATCTATCTAATCTAAGCTTCCCATCATTTAGTTTGGAATTATAATTTGTAAAATTAATATTCTGAGAGATTTTTTTCTGTAACTTGTCCCCCATTATCTCTCCTCAGTGACCCACAACTTTATGTGTGTCTCAGCTGCACATTCTCCATTGTATCAAGGAACAGGAAGTAAAAACCTCCATATATATTATTTGCTTACAGTCAATGCCAGGATCATATATTAGAGGTAAGTGAACATTTTCTATTTTACTGAACATTGTTAGTTATTTTGCCAAAAGATTCTTGGATACTATAGGTTTATGATCTAAACCCTTATAAGCACAGAATATTTAAAACTTGTAACATTTATATATTTTGTAGGACTATATGATAAGATGAACAATTTCCAAAAAATAAATACTTAGTATGAATTTTCTTGATAGAAGTAGGAGTAGGCATATAAATTCAAGGATTAATTGAAACAGTGTTACCATTTCGGGAATTTAGAGAGCTTGTTTCTGCATTTTACTGTGGATTATGGTGGGTATCACATGGTATTTGAATTTCAGTAAACAAATTTAAAAATGAGTGTAATAATTATTTTTTAAAACAAATTAAAATACAATAAATCACTTTCTTACAATTGTGCAAACATAACAAAATAAACAAATATGATTTTATAATTGTTTTAATGGGAAACAAAGCAATAGAGATTTGAAAACCAATGTGCCCTAGAATGTCTTTCCAGAAACAGAATTGCTGGGTCAGTTATGATTATTGTTTCCTTTACTACTGTTTCCATTTCTATGCCCAATTTTCCTCCAAAGTGGGTGTGCTCAGATATGCTTCTACAAGTGTTGGTTTAAAATCTCATATTTCTAGCCAATTTGTGAATAAAATACGATTTGCTGTTATTTTACTTTACATTTCTCTACATTTCTGTAGTGGGGTTGAACATCTGTTTGTAAGTATAAGCTCTTCTCACCCATGAATTGTTTATATTTGTCTGTTATAAATTTGTAAGCCTTTTAATTTTTCCAGATGCAATCTTCTTTTTTGGTCAAAAAATTTATTCTCTTAGTATATGGTTTATAAAGTTGACACTTGAACAACATTGGTCTGAACCATGTGGTCCACTTATATATAAATTGTTTTCAATAAATATACACACAGTATATGTATTTTCTCTTTCCTATGGTTTCTTAATAACCTTTTTGGTAGCTTATTTTATTGTACAAATACAGTATATATACATACAACATAAAAACGTGTTAATCAACTACGTATGTCATTGGTAACAGTATTCATTGTTCATTCAAGACTAGGCTGTTAGAAGTTAAGTTTTGGGGCATCAAAAATTATATGTGGATTTTCAACTGCATTACAAGGTCAGGACCCCTAAGCCCCATGTTGTTCAAGGGTCAACTGTATTTTAATTTTGATTACATTATTTTATGTATATAGATACATCTATAAGTCATGAAAAACTTATAGATGACAATGAAGCTAGATTTATCAATCATTTTCTTGATGATTCATATACACTTTTTTTCTTGAAAAAATTCTTCTCAACCTCAAGGTTGCTATTAATCTTTTTATTTTATTTTATTTATTTATTTGACAGAGAGAGAGAGATCACAAGTAGGCAGAGAGTCAGGCAGAGAGAGAGGGAAGCAGGATCCCTGCTGAACAGAGAGCCTGATGTGGGGCTCGATCCCAGGACCCTGAGACCATGACCTGAGCCAAAGGCAGAGGCTTTAACCCACTGAGCCACCCAGGCGCCCCAAGGTTGCTATTAATCTTGCTAAATTTTATGTGCACGAATTTTATTTAGGAATACATATGTATATTATTTTATATTATATTATATTATATTATATTATATTATATTATATATTACTATATGTGAGAGTGATTAGCCTATATATTTTTCCCTTTCTTCTTCCTAGGTATGAGACCTTGGGCAAATAATTCAAGGCCTCTGTATTAAGTTGGCTCATATTAAAATGGAAATTGTAGTAATTAACTTGCTGTGCTGTTGTCAGAATTAAATAACTTTATAAAAGTAAAGTACTTAGAATTATGCCTGGCACATTAATCAAAGTTTGGCATCATTTTGTTATTACATTTTTACTTTTCATTTTCTGGCTTTAATTTCAAGGTCATGCTAGCATCGTAAAACAGCACAGAATTCATTTTTGGGTGATTGGAAAAATGTTTATTTGTAGCTATTCTTCATTTTATAATAAATATGTTACTTGTATATGAATCTTCTTGATCAACCTTTTAAGTATTTGTATATTTTTATTAATTATTTAATGAAAAGACTGGTTTTGTTCATGCTTTTTTCTTAACACCTTTTACATTTAATTTACATTCTTATTTTATTATGCAAAATTTCCTTTTTGAATTTTGCTTTTACCCTATTTTTCTAACTTTATTGGTTAATTAATGTTCACTATCCTTTTGTAGTATATGAATGTAAGGTAATAACTTTCCCTCTAAATATTGTTTTGGTGTCCTCTACAAATATTATCACTAATAACAATTTTGAAATACCTTCTAATCTCCATTATAATTTCTTCTTTGAGACATAAATTATTAAAACACGCATTTTTAATTTCTGAATGATTTAGTTGGTTAGTATTGTGTGTTCTTTTCTTTTTTTTTTTTTTTTGAAGATTTTATTTATTTGACAGAGAGAAACACAGTGAGAGAGGAAGCACAAGGAGAGGGAATGGTAGCGGGAGAAGCAGGCTTCCTGCTGAGCAGAGAGCCCGATGCGGGGCTCGATCCCAGGCCCCTGGGATTATGACCTGAGCCGAAGGCAGACGCTTAACGACTGAGCCACCCAGGCACCCCTGTGTGTTATTTTCTAATAGCAATTTGGTGTGGCTAGAAAATGGTCTGATATGAAAATGTTAGACCTTTTAAATGCTTTTTTGAATTTCACTACATATTAAATTTTCAAAAATTGGATATATTTAAGACTGAATGAGAATTTTCTAATCTTTGGGTGCAGAGGTCTATGGATACTTATTTGATCAATCTTGATAGTTTCTGTTATTCAAATCTCTTTGAAATTTATAACTTACATCACTTGCTTGCTCCATCCACCAGCATTCTGTTAAATTTAATAATTATGTTTATGGGTTTGTCCACTTTTTTCTTGTATTTATATTTGTGTGTATATATTCCGAATCTATGTTATTATGTGCATGTAAGATAAGCACTTTTTAGAGTTTCTTAGTGAATTGCTGTCTTTATCATTATGAGATGACTTTTATTTCCCATATGTTTTATTTATCAAAAAGTCTGTTTCCTTTGTTACTGATATTGTTACAATGTCTTTGTTTATTGGCATTTTCTGTGTATATGTCTTTTACTTTTATTCTTTTCACATTTTTAAACTGGATGCTGATGGACATTCTTTTGTTTCTCCCTGATAATATTTATCTTTAAAGAAACCTTTTAATTAATTTTACATTAATTTTATTTGCTCACATATTTGGTATTATTTTTGTCAACCTATGTTAAATTTTTCATTTACCATGTGCTTTCTTTTTTGGATCTACTTTTTATTTGTTTCTTTTGCATTAAATTACATTTATCTACTCATTTTCCCCTTCTTGTTAATTTGTCTTTTTAAATTTCTATTTATAGAAAAAAATAAAAATCTCTACTCAGTACATAAAATCAGTGAATAGCTTTATGCAGTTTATCCCTAACATCATCATCTTTACTAACAAAATTTTAATGTTTAACTCTGACCATTTTCTCATCTACAATGTTATTTTGTTCAGTATATTATTGCCATCTTGTTTTTCAATTCACAAGTGCCTAATTTCATAATGTATTTTTCCAAATTTATCTGTATGTTCACCAATACTTATACTTAACGTTTTTCCCCTGTGTTCAAGTTCATAAAACTTAAGTGTGACCTTTAATAGTCCCATAGCTGTGGTGACACAGCTTACCTTTCTTTCCAAAAATTTCTTTTTTGGACTCCATTTTCAAATGATTGGTTGTTCATGCCAAGTAATCATCAAGAGAAAATCATCAATAGTTTCATACAAAATAAAAATAAACCAAAAACAACTTAAGAAAGAGAGCTGACTAGGCCTATATGTAGGCACAAGGTCATTTAAAACTGAAACTCAATGAAGCTCCGAGTCTGAGTGCTGCTGCTGAGGGGAGCTGCCAAAACTTCAGGGAAGGCCTGGGGATGATACATTAGGGAGGCAGACATTTTGCATTTAAATTATTCCCACGGCATTTTGAAATGTTTAATTATCCATCTTTTTTTTTTTTTTTTTAAAGATTTTATTTATTTGACAGAGAGAAACACAGCGAGAGAGGGAACACAAGCAGAGGGAATGGTAGCAGGAGAAGCAGGCTCCCTGCTAAGCAAAGAGCCCGATGCGGGGCTCGATCCCAGGACCCCGGGATCATGACCTGAGCTGAAGGCAGACGCTTAACGATTGAGCCACCCAGGCGCCCTGTGAAATTATCCATCTTGAAATATCGCTGTCTCTGCTTCTAGCCTTTGGAATATACCTTTATTTTTAATTTTAATTTTTAAAAAATATTTTATTTTATTTATTTGACAGAAGAAGATCACAAGCAGGCAGAGAGAGGGGGAAGCAGGCTCCCCGCTGAGCAGAGAGCCCAATGTGGGGCTCGATCCCAGGACCCTGAGATCATGACCTGAGCCGAAGGTGGAGGCTTTAACCCACTGAGCCACCCTAGCGCCCCTGGAGCCTTTATATTCTTTATACCTTTAATCTTTCCCTGTATTTCATATGCATTGTCTCTTTATTTTTCTGGGCTACCCTCTGAGTCATTTCCTTCTCTGGCTTCCAGTTTAATTCTGTCACTTATCCACATGATCGCCTATTTGATTCTTTGGTTACCTTTGAAAAATTCCTCGTTTGTTACAATAGCCTTGTGATGTTATGATTCTTAAGATCCAAGAGTCCCAGAGCACTCTCTGTAGTATTTACTTCAGTCCATGTGTACTGGAGGGGGATGCTCTATGTTTCTATGTATCTGTAGGTAAAGGACACAGTGGTAGGGTGTAGAATTGGGGCGTGTTCTGATCTTCCAGCACATTTGCAGGGGATTCCATTGCCTTTCTTGCCCAACACTTCTCTCAGACTGTCTGCCGTCAGCCTCATCACTGATCCTGCGCCAGGATTTTCCTCTTGGGGTTCAGTTTTTAGCAATGTTTCCATCATATTCCTGGATGCATTTCTTTTTGTATTTATCCTGATTGTGGTCCCCAGAGATGGGAAATATGTGGGTTCATATTCTTCATAAGTTTGCAATTATCGCTGCTAATTTTTTTCCTCCCTCATTTCTTTTCTCTTGGAAGTCCGTCCCCAGTTCCAAGTACGCTAGCCTCTGCCACAGTGTCTCAGCTGCACTCATACTGTTTTCTCCGTTTCTTTCTCTGGGGTTTAGGGCAGGAACTTCCACAGACCCATCTTCCAAGAGTTTAGCTCTCTTTCACTGATTCTGCTCTGAAACCCATCAGTCGACTTTTTAGTTTGTAGTGTTATATTTTTAGTTGTAAAATTTTCTAATTTCTTTTCTTGGTGATTCTGCTCTCCTAGTGAAATTTTCCATTGAGGGAACTTATTCTTCATATTTTAAAATTTTCTTGAATGTATTATTCATCTTTTACAGTCCCTGTTCCACAACCTCAGGGTCTTCATTGCTTATGAGTCTACTGTAATTTTTTTCCCCTTGGTTTTACTTCATCATGTACTATATCTTTCAAGTTTGGTAATTTTTGAGTAAATACCATACATTGTGAATAAACGATTTGATAGGCTCTGAATTTTGTTACTTTTCTTTAAGAGAATATTTACTCTTTCTTTTGGCAGAGAGACTGAGGACCGATGGCACTCATTCAGGGACAGCTTCACTTAAGTTTGGGTTGCTGTTTATTATTATTACTATCAATGCTTATGTTTTTCATTCTGATAAGTTCTATGTGTTTCTTTTTCAGAGTCTTTCTTCTTCCCTCCCTCCCTCCCTCCTTCCCTCCTTTCCCCCTTCTTTCTTTCCTTCCTTCCTCTCTCTTTCTTTCTCTCTTTTCCTTCCTTCCTTCCTTCCCTCCCTCCCTCTCTCTCTTTCTCTCTCCTTCTCCCCTTCCTTCCTTCCTTCCTTCCTTCCTTCCTTCCTTCCTTCCTTCCTTCCTTCCTTCTTCCCTTCCTTCTTTTTTCTTTCTTTCATTTTTAAGCAATCTCCACACCCAAAGTGAAGTTTGAATTCATAACCCCAAGATCAAGAGTCACACACACCAAGCCAACCAAGTGCCCCCAGAGTGTTTCTTTCTTAGTGCTCCTTTTTTCAAGATTGCTTCATTCCTTCTTATATCTATAATACTTTTAAATATATTTATTTCATTTTTATCTTTATCTCTTCCTGATTATTTACTTATTGACACTTTTAATTACTTTGGTGTATCTTTTGAGTTTTGCTGATTTTTAGTTTTGTAATTTTTATTATGAGTTTACCTTCATCTTCATCAGTGAGAGCTTTTTCCTCCATTAATTACAGACATCTTGGAGTACGCAAATAATATTCTGGGACAATGGTGTGTTCACCTGTGGCTCCAAGAGCTTTAGCAATATGGAAACATATTTTTACTTTATCAGTGTGGTAACCTTGCAGTACAAGATTAAGTAAATTCTAACCCCATACCTGCTCTTTGTGGTGACAGCTTGGAATTTTTTCTCTTGGGAGGGAGGTAGTTCTAAGTCATGCCAAAGGCAGATGATGACTTTCCTTGCCGCTTTCCTGGGAGTGGATTGGAGTGTTTTGTGCCCTCTTCCCCACCCTAGTCATGTAATTACTGGCCCTTTCAGGGTCCTGGCTTTATGCCAGATTCTCCATTACACATTCTGTCTTAAATGGCCTTCTCTCCTGTGCTGATGGGTGTGCCCAATTCAAGCGGCTGGGCCCTAGAACTGAACTATATCAGGGCCCAACACCCTCCTCAGCCAATTCCAGGGAAGTCCCCACACTTGTCACTCTGGCTTTGCATTCTAATGTATTGTACACATTCCAGGTATACATATTCTTCCTGCAGGTTTGACTTCCCCTTTGAGTTCTGCATTCTATCTATCAGCTAATCATATTTCTTCGTGCTTCATGTTTGAAATGAGAAGAAGTCAACCTTATAGTAGACTGTCTGTTTCCAAAAGTCACCAGCCTATTGTTTGGAGCATTGAATTTATGCCTTAGTCCTTTGGTGCTTATCCACAAATGTTCAAAATCAAATTCCAAAATCAGTTTCAATTTTTAGGGTAATATTTTCTGCAATGTGATGCAAAAGCATTGAAATGCAAAAGAGGGCATCATCTTACTTCCTGGGTCTGCTGTGGTGCCCCTTCCCTAAGACATGGGCATGGAAATCCTAACACCTGGGGCTGAGCAGGGAATGGTATCCAGTGAACTGGAGGGGAGTGTGTGTGTAAAACATCAATTAATACTTTAGTTATTATTTTGCTAAATGTGTTTAGTCTGTTTACCATTACATTGTCACCAAATCAACAATAACTCACATATATATCATCACTGATTGGAAGCCATGCTTAAAAAGGAACAAACTGACAACACACACTGATTATCACATAATCATTCGATCTAATTTGTTTTATACTAAAGCTTTTAGAATATACAAGTATATCTAAATGAAATAACTATCAGCCTCGAGTGGAAATAACTTCTTTTTAGGATCATCCAACTGATGTCGATGTATCAAATCCCTTCGTGAAGATAGTAACCATCCATTAAAGTTAAAAAAAAGTCTCTATGAGTGAGGTGTGAAGCCCAGTACGACTTGCTAGTTTCCTGGCTCCTGATTTTCATCACTAAGCTAAAATAAAGTCATTCACATGTGTTAATAGATGTGTGATATCAGTCCAGAATTTTCTATTGAGCAGGGGCCTGGCTGGGTATTACAGCTCTGTGTCAGCACACCTAGGACAGCCACGGAAGCCAGATCAACCATGGACCCAGGCAATGTCTTGAAGCTTTTTGGGGTAGGTGGTCTTCAGGCCCCAACTGTGCAAGGGCTTCCATTAAATTAGCATTAACTGTGGGACTGTCATATGGACCCTGGACATTGAGAATGACGGTGGATTTGCAAACAACCACATGGATCATTTCTGATAAAATGGTGATTACATTTGTTAAACAATTGCCTTAATGGAAGTATTTTAAAGAAAGGAGGTCACGCTGTAAACTCTTCTCTGACTGGCCTTCCCCACTCGACAAGCCTGCCCAGAGTATTTAAAAACCACTCAGTCTGTCTCAAAAGGTGATTGGAAAAATCCAAAGCAGTTAAAGATGTGTGAGCCCTATTAAGGGAATATGTTTCGGTTGAAGGTTGGATGACCTTCCATGCAAATGTTTCTGTGCATTAATTTGGAAATAAATTAAACGAAAACTCTAATGTGTGTTTACTAGATTCTCTTTGTCGAGCTGTATTGTCAGCAAGTTTTCTACATTTTAACTCAGTAGAACTTACAAAACAAATGTGTTTTATGCTTTTAAAATATAGCTTTATTTAGGAAAACTGGAAATTTGTAAGATATAAGACTGACAATTTTCCTGTACTTGAAATTGCTTAACTATGGGGTCTTGGCCGTTCGGGCAGAACTTCGACAGGGAGTCGAGCTTTGTCCTAGGCTCAGATCATTCTGTGTTGGGAAGAAGGATGTGTGATCACCATTATGAGATCAATAGGAAATCTAACATAGCGACAAGGAGGTAAAGGGGTGTCTTCGCTGGGTCTGCGTGTGAACCTCGTCAAGGCTACAGAGGCTGACAAATGGTGGGAGCTGAATAGAGGCACATGGACGGAGCTTCTG
>CM053607.1:998188-1052010 GCA_028646535.1 Procyon lotor
ATCGGAGGAGAGGTGGCCGAGGGCGACTCTCTGAGCTGGAAATCCAAGGGGAGCCGTGCGCCGGGCGTGAGACCCTGGGTCCTGCAGATGTGGACCGTGTGGGGCTCCATGAGGCGGGGCAGGCACCACGGCAGAATCCAAGGGCAACGGCATGGGGCAGACAGTCTGACACACGTCCCGCACGCAGACCTCGGGACAGGTCCCTTCTCTGCGACGGGAACACCGCCTCTGTCCTGCACCTTCTACTCTGAGACAGGTTTGGAGCGTTCCGTGGGCTTCTAAGCCGGTGCGAACAGCAGGCATTCGCTGGAGCAGTCACCCAGGGGTGTTCCACACGCTGGGGGTTCACCTCTGGGAGCCGTGACCTCTGCAAGTCCGTGCGGCGAAGGTTCACGTTTGCTTTCTCGGTCCCGGTCACGCTGGTTATGGGTGAGTCTGCTAGTGGTCTGGGTTTCCAGTAAGTAAAATTTTGCTATGATATTACAGGAGACACAGATAGAGAGGGGACACGGGCATATCCTCGTGGTATACAGGGAATACCCCTCGGGGTCGGCGTGATGGACGGACGAATATCACTCGCAGAAGGATCCTTGCATCTAAAGTCATCTGATTCATTCCCTCTCTGGCAAATGGCAATTGACTCAAACCAAGGCCATAACTATTTATTGAGTGGCTTCTGTTTCCATCTCTGTGGCTGATGCTCAGGAGACTGGAGTCACCCGTCTGATGACATCGATAAAAGATAAGAAATCTATCCATCACCTCATCTGTAATCCTCAGCATATATTGAGTGAAGGCAAGGTTGTGTTCCATAAGATAAATCTCAAAAAAATACACATATCATCAAGAGCCTGGCTTCTGAAAGCTTAGCTTTTGAGAATATGGATCGACTCTTCGTTCATGTAATCGTTCTATGCACAGAGGGCATGCGTGCACACACAAGTGCACACACGGTATCCAGCAGCTTCTTCCAAATTTTGTGGCTTTTTGTTATTAATGTTTTTATTTTTATCATAGCTAATATTTTTCCAGTTCTTGTTCTGTGCCCAACTTGAGAAACACGTACTTTGTCTCACTGAATAGTCATTAATAATTTTGACGTGGGTGCTCACATTTCGCAGAGAGGGAAGAGCTACCCAATTTGCCCAGACTCCGCTTTTGTGTCTCATGAATAACAGAGCTCATGCACTTCGGCTCGGGAGCGTGATGAGCTCCTCAAACTCAGACCTTCGAACACTAATGTCATCCCACCCCGCGGAAGAAGGAGGCCACTTCCTTGCTTATTGATGTGATCGATGTCCCCAGGTGGAGTTGGGGTCTCTCGGGGTCCTGGCCTAGGCACAGGTTGTCCGTGGGCAATCTGCCCTTACCCCCGAGGCTGTCCAGACTGACGGCCTGAGCCTGGGGCTCTCCCGGTGATCAGAATCCCTGGAGGGAGAGCGGTTGCTGTCACTCTGCTCCCTGCCCCCTCCCTGCTCGCCTTCTGCTGACCACGTGACACTCAAATGAGCATCACTGATGGAAAGAGAAGGCTGGTGGTGGGTCCTGAGGACTCAGTACTCCACTTACTGCTCGGAGCCCTGGGTGTGGTGCATGAGCAATGAGTCTTGGAGCCCTGAAAAAAATAAAAGTATTTGGGGAAAAAAAAGAAAGAGAAGCAAAGCCTAATTCTAAATCTGAACAAAGATCCTAAATTCCTCATCTCCTCCTCTTCTTACTGACACATTCAGTGCATATCAGTTAATAGCTATTCCAGGTGACTCGGCACCGAGGCACCTGAGCAGGGCTTCCTACTGACCTGCCAGGGGTCCAGTTTCCTGAGCAGCACATTAAAATGCAGACCCCAAATCCGCAAGTCCAAGCTGGGTCTGCCTTTCTACCCAGCTGGTCTGCGGACCACACGTTAAGTGTGTTAAGTGGTGAGGCTTGTGTGATGATGAGCTTTTCTGTTCCCCTGGGGAACAGGCAGCTGGTGTGGCTGGGCTGTCAAGACCGGTGGTTTGCACCTGGGGAAACTCTGCCTGTCTCGGGAGGAGACCAGGGTCCTCAGGTTTTGAAGACTCTTCCTGCATCTCCATGGGAGGGCCTCTCACCCCCAGGGGGCCCAGCCCCACCTCTGGGGCGTCCTTGTCCTTTGCTGCCTCTGTGGGTGCCACACAGCCCACCACAGACATGGGTCAGCAAACCGTGGGACATCCACGTCATGGACACGTGGGAAGTTCCCATCACAAGCAGAGGAGTCAGTCAGAGGATGCAGGCCGCTCCTGGTAACCAACAGGATGAGATTAAGTGCTGCTCTAGAGGGCGAGGTGGTTCCCTGCTTCAGAGCCCTGATGAGGGAGATAGTCTAGGAGGGGGACACAGAGCTGGGATGTGCGAGCAGCCGGGAAAATGAGTAGCACAATCTCTCCGGAACAAGAAATTTGTGGAGGATATTGAATTCCGAGCGCGAACCAGCACAGAGATAAGGTGACGCTCTATGATTGTGTGGTACAAGAATAACAGGGTATAATATTTGCAATAAGAAGGTTAGTTTGGATGCAGAATGCGACACCCAGCAGGCTTTTACGCACAAACTCGCAAGCTGATTCTAATATGTATATGGAAAGGCAAAGGATCCAGAGTAGCCCAAAAAGCTTGAAATGGAAGAACAGAGTCATAAGATTTGCATTCTTATTTCATGACTCACCACAAATCTCCACCAACCAAGCTGGTGTGGGGTAGTCGTGACGGACGTCTAACAGCTGACAGCATGCGAGGTCCGGAAGGTCCCCCGTGTCTGAAGTGAAATTGATTTTCAACCTCGGTGTCAGGGGAATTCACTGGATGAAGAAGAGTCTATTCAACAAACAGTGTTGAAACAACTAGATGTCCATGTGGGAAAACCTAAACTAACCCAAGCCTCCCCCCTCCCTTCCCACCGTGTCAGTGGATTATAAGCCCAAACAGAGTAGTGAAGGTGATAAGGCTTTTAGAAGGAAGTGCAGAAAGAATTTTTCACAACTGTGGGGTTGCAAGGATTTCTTAGGTAAGACACAAAGTGTATTAACCCAAAAGGAAACACATTGACAAATTGGTCTTTACCAAAATTAAGAATTTGCGATATTGAAAACACCACTAAAAATTGCAATCGCAAAGCCGCAGAGCAGAGCAAACACGCTCACGCCCGCCCCGGACGAAGGACCTGCAGGCGGCAACAAACTGCACCCTGCACCATGTCATAATAGAAAGACGGTCGGTCTGATGCACGTAGGCAAACGTCTGGAGATGGGCTTCAAAGAGGAAGATACACGAACAGCCAATGTGACGCAGAAAGGCATTCATTATCATTAGTAGTCAGGAAAATGCAGATTAGAACCACAGGGAGAAGCTACGTGAGACCCAGGGAGCCCCTAGAGTGGAGAAGGCTGGTGGGGGCAGCCATGGAAATTGGGGCCGGTGTTGTTGAAATCCTCCTACATCCCACTTTGAAGAACCTTCTGGCATTTTTATAATAAAGTCAAACACACATTCTCTCCACGAACCGGGGATTCCAGTCTTGGAAGTTCACTGAAGAGAAATGGAAATCATTGTGCACAAAAAGACGTGGATGGGAAGTCCCCAGGCTGGGGTTCTCCGTGGCCCCGAGGCGGGCACAGCGCCGCGACCCACCAGAGAGGGCACCCCGCTCGGCGCTGCCGGCCCCGGAGCCCCATGCGCAGTGAGGAGCAGCAGGTGCAGCTGTCCAGGCAACGACTCGGACAGTCCCCCAAACATGAAGTCCAGCTGAGCGCACCCAACAGGAAAGGGCGATTCTATGTCATTCCATTGACATGACATCGAAGGACAATGCAAACTCATCTGGAGCGAAATCCAGAAAGACATGTGAGCAGTGGTGGGCTCTAGGCAGGACGGCCTAAAGAGGGCACAGGATCGGGACTCCCGGGGGCTCAGTCGGTGAAGCATCTGTCTTTGGCTCAGGTCGTGATGCTGGAGTCCCGGGATCGAGCCCCACATGGGGCCCCCTGCTCAGCGGGGAGTCTGCTTCTCCCTCTGCCTCTGTCCCCTGCTTGTGTGCTCTCTCTGTCAAAAAAATAAATAAAATCTTAAAAAAAAAAGAGGGCACAGGGCTGTCTCTGGTGATGGAAATGCTTCTCTTCTTGGTGTGGGTGCAGAGTTGTTGAAACTCATACAAGGGAACACGTACTGTCTGCACATCTGCTGTTTACCTGCGAACCTGGGAGCAGACGGGCCCCAGGAGAGGTGGGGGCTGGACAGGCCAGCGAGGAGGGCCTGGCACAGGTGAGCTCAGGCGCCTGGGCACGGCTGGCAGGTGCAGCACCGGACGGTCTCTCTGCCCATCCTGAAGACCTCCCATCCCCCCTTTTACTGAGGACCTTTACTCCTCAAAGGAGAGACACCTCAGCTGAGAGCAGGACGCAGTCTGGATTTGCATGTATCCCTCTGGCCAAGTGTGTGTGCGAAAGGAGAGCTCATCACGGCGGATCTCAGCTCCGAGTAAACACGCACACACGCAGTTTCTGAAGTGCTTTCACCTGTCTTCGCAATCTTCCCCCAAGCCAGCCCAAAAAGGGCACAGTCTATTTAAAAGGTGGGTGCTCCCTGATAAGAAAACAGGACTAGCTCTGCAACAAAGCCCCCCAAGCAGGTCATGACCACACGTCACTTCTACACAGAAGGGTCTGGAATCTGCTCCTCCCCGGATCCCTACGGGGTCCACACACATCGAGCACATCTTCAGGTTCATGTATGTACCCGAAGTTTCTGCAGTCGCTCTCGTGTGCCCCACGTGACATAAGGGTTCACAGGGCACGTACGGAGCCCTCGCCCTGGGGACTGGGCACCAGGGAGCACTTCGGGCCGTGGGGAGGGCACGTGGGCCACGCCGAGCCGCCGCTGGCCCCCAGGACACTGAGAGTGTGGCCCAGGGCCTCACCCAGTGGGAAGTAACCGTGCCGTGTCCCCACAGGAGCACATGGGCTAAAAGAGGTTTGTGACGACGGCTGTAATTCTGAGAAGACGCTCCTGAACTGAAGTGAGTATTCTTTAAATGTGCTCACAGGGAAGAGAGTGAAGACCAAGAAAAGCAAGAGCAAGGACAAACGTTGGTGGCAGGGGCTGCGGGTCTCCGTGCTCTCCGAGGCTACAAGTATTTTGAGTCCACATCGGACACGCCTGGACAGCTCTGCCGAACCGCGTTTCCTCTGCTCGCAGAAGGACAGCAGCGATTAGCCTTGGACTCAAGGCACGTTTGGGCATCTGAGGCTGCCTGCGACCCATGGGGTGGGGGCATGTGGTGGGCTGTCAGGCGGCCGTGTCCCCCACTCCCCGGCTCTCAGAGGCTCGGGCTCCTGGACACTCGCGGGCCCCACGATGACCAGCGCCAAACAGGACCCGCTGGGCCACAGACGAGACCCAGGCTCAGTTACTATGAACAGGGACCGCCGAGAAGGTCTCTGTGTTGATTTGCTCCATGAAAAAGACATAATTCGGCTTTCTAACAAAATCAACAAGAATTCTAGAGAATGGTGCAGTGAAACAAACTAAAAAGAAAAAAAAAATGGATTTAGTCTGAAATTTTACATGACGTGAATAAACGCCTCAGAGAGAGAGGTAGGGGTCCCGGGTATAATCACATCTAAATAGTGTTGATTGATAAAAGAAAAAAAAAACTTGTATATAAAAGTAGACGAGAAATGAAAATAACTCACCACAACAAAACTGTTGACATTATTTAATAGGGCAAGAAACTATTTAATTTAAAAATTCATGCACCATGTAATCCCATATAATCAGACCGATTTGTTCCACTGGCAAAGCTCAAGATCTGATCTATATTCAATTTCGGTCCAACTTGCTCTGTAGACACTAAATGGAAGCCACACCACGTCATCCAACTGATAAACACCACTAACAAAAATTATATGAGTTTTTGGAAGCTTGATTTTAAAAAAAATTAGATGGCTGCTTTCTCTCATTTTATAATGTTATTGTTAAATTGCCTAAACTATACCATCGTTGTTATGTAGAGAAATCCAGAATGGTGCTGATGCTTAAGGATTAAGTTACTGTATTTTCAAAGATATCAAAGTAATTCCTGAGCTACCAAATGAAATAAAAGCTTCACGTTGAGTGACTGAAGAATGACTGGGTGGTTACCAGGAAGGGATGAATAATCCCGGGTGAACGTGTGTGAGTGTGTGGGCGTGTGTGCACAAGTGTGCGTGTGACATACTTTGTAATACAGAAGTTCATGCAATCTCAGCCTTGTGTTATGCTCTGCTAGTTGAAAAATAATTCTTGATGTCTTAATCTTATTCAATAATTTTAGATCAACGATTATATTTTTTCCAAACCTGGGTCACGGGTGTGTTCTCCCCTTGCGTGTTTGTATCTACATAAAACAAGGCCAGAGTGTGAGTTTAATCCAGGAGACTGACGTCCTGGGCCTGTCAAGGTTCTGTTCCCTTACCCTCACTGACTTTGAACTTGAAGAACAACGGGGCAGGAAGGCTCTCCCGATGGCTGGTGGGTCGCCAGCGGCCGACTCGGACAGCAAGCACACCGACAAAGACGTGCGGGGCAGGGGCAAATGCAAAGCTCCCAGGTCAGAGAGCAAGGCCCCTCCGTGCCTCTCCTGCCTCAGGTCTTTATCACTTGAATAGCCGTCAAAGGATACCAGGGGCCACGGTACCATCTCAGCAAATTGCCCAGGTCCCCAGGTCGGAGGTCAGCACCACCTGGCTCCCCACCCCCTCCCAGGACCCCTGGCCCCAACCTCCCTCGGGGCAGATGGTGCTGTCAGCTGTGTCCTATTCGTCCCAGGAGGCATGGGGAGGTCCATTTTAAAATACACCCGCTCACGCTGTCTGTGGGCTAAGTGCCGGCCGCACACCTTGCTCTATCAGAGCTGAACTTCTGTCCACAAACAGATGTGGTTGTGTAAATGCCATTTTCTTGACGTAAATAACGGAAACATACGGCCCGAGACAGGAAGTGAGGGCGACCTGGACAGATGGATACCCCGCTCAACAAGTGGGGATATTTACGGCACGATTCTGCTGGACACAGGCGGGAGGGCAGTCAGCTCATGACTTTTTCATGAACTCTGCCGCGGCACACAGCACCCTGCTCACACTCAGGGCCCCACAGTGATGCTAAGTATGGTCCCTGTTGAGGAAGGTGTTCTTTCCAGAGGCCAAAACTGTTGTCACCGCATCACCAAGCCACACCAAGGCCGAGCAGTTTCTCAGAGACCGAAAGTCTCCTGCAGACCCTGTCCGAAGAAATTGCTCCCTCCTCTACAATTTGTGCAGTCTCCATCCCTGCACTCCGTCCTGGGACAAGGGTGCACTTGGACCACATGTGAAGCCACAGTGGGCAGACCCACCTATGACGCAGCTAGAGGTGGTTAGGCCTGTCTCCTGCCCTGTGGTGGGGTTTCCAGGCCCCCCCAGGGCGCCCTGACCTGGGGTCCACGCGTTGTTCATGCCCCCAGCGATGGGCACGTGCCTTCCGGTGCGGGACTTGAAAACATCTCCTTTTAATGGAGCTGAATTTCACAAATATTTAGTGACTATTTTTCGTGAAGTTTTTCATGGGTTCTGAGCTCAGGGGAGCCGACGGCCTGCGTCACATGTACAGAGAATCCCGCCGGGGACGAGCGTCACAGACACACACCTTCCCTTCCCGTCAGGCTAGAGAAACACTGCTTTCCTCATTCTGGGATAAAATGAAACACACTTGAAAATGTAAGAGGCTCTTGCGTGGCCTCTCGGGGCCCCCAGACTTCATCCCTCTCCCGCCCGCCTGGGTCTCCACGGTCCTCCCCTACATGGTCACATCGTCTAAGGTTGGGCCCCCTCCACGCCTCCCAAATAGCGTCAGCCCTGCTGGGCCCTCCTGGTGCGCGCTGCCCCATCAGCAGCAGGGACCCTGTGTCCTGTCTTTGTGTTTCCTGGTCCCCAGCAACGTTCCCTTATGGTCCGCCACCTCTGTACAGGCCTGGTCTTCTGTTTGACCCAGAGGCCCCAGACTCGGTGCTCTGGGCTCTTCTCTTCGCTGTCTGTACAAAACTGCTGGACCGAGGCTTCCCAAACCCCACAGTGGGTAGGGAGAGCTTCTGAAAAGGTGCAGGATTCGGCAGGTCTCGCTGGGGACTTTCTCTCACCGGCTCCCAGCAGGCTACCCACTCTCTTCCCTGGCCTCTCGAGGCAGCGGGAACGACATCGATCCTCCAGGTCGGAGGCTGGAAGTGCCTTCCTCACCCCGAGGACCCATGAATGTGTCTCTTCAGTCCAGTCGGGCCTCCCTGGCCCCAACCGCTGGCCACTACATCTACTTGGACGTCCAATGGGCCCCTGAGATGGCCCTGTCTCCAGGTGAGGCCCTGCTCTTCTACTCGGGACCAGCTCGGGCCCCCGACCCAGGTCGTGAAATCCGCACCCTTTCCAAGGTGGGGCCAAATCCCGAACCACACCTATTTCATCAAAGAATTCTCTCAGCTGTATGTCCGAGGCATCCCTGAATCAGACCGTTTCTCCCCAGCGTCCACAGCTGCCACTCCAACTCAGCCCCACCTGTGGCCCAACTACAGTCCAACCTCCCTGACCCGACGAGGCCTCCAGGAGCCTCCTGCCACCCAGCCGGCAGACTGGCCCTTCTGTGCCCAAGGACTCCCACAGCACCCCGAGGGAATGCCCAGGTCCCGCGTGGCCCCCTCTCGGGCTGCCCCCCCACTTCCCTTTCCCAGCTCACCCTGTGCCAGCCACTCTGGCCTCCATGGAGCTCACTAATATGCCAGATGCTTTCCCACCGTAGAGTCTGGCCGTGGACATGCCTCGTGCCTGGATGCTCTTCACGTGGGGCCCCCGGAGCAGGGCTCACCGCCCAACCTACGTCCACTGTGCTTTCACATACCCTGTCTGCAGCAGCCCTGCCTGGCTGGCTCAGAGAGACGGCGGTCAGTTGCCCTCGGCCCCCTCGGCCCCTCTGTCCTGCTCCATTGTGTCCGTGGTGCGTGCCAGCTTATACACAGCTGGTTTGTTCCCAGCTGGTAGTCTGTGTCCCTGAGAGGTCAACACCATGAGGGGGAGGCGCTGGTCACCCCAGTGCTGGACACAGGCTGGCCAGTCCATGACTCCTCACCGAACAGATGCGTGATATGTCAAAGGAACAGCACAAATGGTGGGAGAAGCATTTTATTTATTTATTTATTTGAGAGAGGCACAGAGAGAGCCTGAGTAGGGGCAGGGCAGAGGGAGAAGCAGGCTCCCCCGCTGAGCAGGGAGCCCGATGCAGAACTCGATCCCGGGAACCTGGGATCATGACCTGAGCTGAAGGCAGATGCTCAACCCACTGAGCCCCCCAGGGGCCCCCATGGGAGAAGGATTTTTAAATCTAAATGAATTCAAATTGATTTGTGGATCTGTGGTCTGTCAAGACAGGTTTGATAGTGAAAAATTCTACTGTGTTAGTTCTGCTTGAAAATATTTAATAGTTTCAGGAAGAAATGAAGAATTCTGATATGAGCCAGACAGCAGGCAGATGTTTGGCAACCCTCCAATTCCCTGGACGGTGGAATCTCCTCCTCTGAGCTTCCTGCCTTCCCTGCCCCCTCACTGGTCCCTCCACTGAACACCTCAGTTCTTGCGTCTATAAGAAACTCAGGTGAAGAGAGAGACTTTGCCTTCCCACTCCAAACCCTCTGACCCCGAGAATCTGTACCCCATTCCCCCTTCCTGCTGGCCCTATGGTTAGGTTTTCTCCTTTGAGCTAAGGCCAGCTCTCTTGAAGGCCCTAAATATGGGGTGACACTAGAGCAGAATTTGCCCAGAAGGCTTTTATTTATGCCTGTTGTCCCCCTTTCACTCTCAAGAGTGTCCTGTTCCATTTAAAAATAAAAAGAAAAGGCTGTAAAAAACACTTTGGAAACAATTGATGAAATTTTAACATGAATTAGGAATAAATCTTAGCATTGCATCAATATTAAACCTTCTGATTTTGAAATTTGTCATGTGGTTGTGCAAAAGAACAAGAAATAGACATTGAAGTATTTATGAGTAAAAGGTCACAATATCTCCAACTTACTTTCAAAAGACTCAAGAAAAAAAGTGTGTATGTATATAGAGAGGAAGATCAAGCAAATGAAGCAAAATGTAAACAACTCATGAATCTGCAGAAACCATCTAAAAGGTTAAGAAGAAAAGTGACGTTATGAAACTTAAAAATAAAATGTCTTATCTGCTTCTAGAAAGAAGGAGAAGTTATGCTTATTCCAATTTCTTTCACTAAGAACAACTGGAAACTCTGAAAGTAACGTGTAAAATAGCACAAGAAGTCCCGGAAAGACAGAGAGAAGACTGCACACCTGGTAGAGCCCTTGGGACCCAAGGATGGACATAGAAGTGAGCTCTCTGGGTCGTCTTATTGCCCGAGACATCCCAGACTTGGGGATCCAGGAGCTCACACTATGGAGAAGCCAAGGGTAATGGCAAAAGAAGCCTCAAGAGAAGTCTGCTCTCTCTGACCAGAGAGCCAGGGAAAGAACATCCTACCAAGATGGAAGACGTACACACAATAATTATTCTACCAAACACTGCCGCCGCCAGCTAAGACTCAATGGGAAGCCTAGAGTCTGCTCTCAGAGGCCATAATGAGGCATCTCTTCTCTCCTCATGGAGATGCATCAGCCCAAGACCTGGTGGGGATCCAGAGCCCCACAGAAGTCCCCCACTCAGGTGTCAAAGGACACCACGTGAGGAACCTAGACAACTACCCCCACCTGGTAGAACCAAGGTGAAGGCTTCTCTTCACTTGCCAGAGCTAGGCCAGGAAAGCCCACTTGAAAGAAGGTTTAAATAAAATTCAGAGTCTCCAAAAAATACCCCAGATGCTCAGGTTTCAGTCAAAATTCACTCTTCATTCCAAGACCCCAAATTGAATGAAAACAGATAATCAATAGATTCTAACATGGAAATGGTAGAGATATGAGAATCATCTAAAAATAGATTTTAGAGCAGTCATTATAACATTGCTCTAATAAAGCTACGAACTCTTAGAAACAAAGGGGAAGAAATAGAAAAAAAAACCCTGCAAAGGAATAGAAGATATTTAAAAAATAAGGAAATCTTAGAATTGAAAAATACAGTGAATAAAATTAAATAGCACAGTAAAATAAAGTAGACGCCAATCATCAGAATGGAGGGAACAAAGGAATGAATTCATGACCTAGAAGACAGAAACATTTGAATCACCTCTCTGAACAACAGCGTGTGAGAGGAACACACAATAAAATGTCCCTCAGACATGTACGACTGTGACACATACCTAACATTTGTGTCACTGGAGTCTGGGAAAAAGAGGGGAATGAAAGCAGAGGGTTAAAAGAAATTTTTTTTTTAAATAGCACCTGAAAAAAACTAAAAACTTCTCAAATTTGGCAAAATACATAAACCTACAACTTCAAGAGGCCTAATGGACCCCAAGCAGAATAAATACAAAGAAATACACACCAAGGTGCATCATAGTCACGTGTCCATAAACTAAAGACCGAATCTTTAAAGCAGTGAGACAGAAAGGACACTTCGTCTGCAGAGGAAACACTCAAGCCCTGCAGGGCTTCTTGTCAGAGACCACAGAGGCCACGTTGGTTTGTGGGTTTTTTTTTTTTAATTATGAAAAAAAAAAAGGTGTCATATCGAGTGAAAATATCTTTTTGGGGAATAAAAAAAGGAATATATTTTTCAGTTAAAGGGAAATTAAGAAACTATATTCCCAGGATACCTACCCTAGAGAAATGGCGAAGGAAATGTCTCTAACCTGAAAGAAAATGATGATCCAAGCCGGCAAGAGGAAAGAAACAACAATGGAATCCAGCAAGCACACTGGTAATGTAACAGAGTCTCCTCCTTTGAGTTCCCTCGTTGTGTTTGAGGATTCAAGCAACATAGTGTAACACCACTAGAATGGTGGTTAGAATGTGGTTCTAAATCCATATAAAGGACATTTGAAACAAATATATTACAAACGAGGGAGGGTAAAGAGATACACGGGAGGTTGGGTTCAGCACTGCATTCCAACTAGTAAAATAATGCACTGATAAATCCTGCATATATAATTCAATACCTGGAGTAAATATTCGACAACCCATGTGTGCACATGCACATACACACACAAACACGCAACACTACAGATAAATCAAAATAGAACACTAAAACAGAGTTTAGCTAGTCCAAAGAAAGGCAGAGAAAATAAAACAGAGAAAAAGGAAGAACAGAAAACATAAGTAAAATATCCAACTTACGCAAAAGTTGTAAACACAATTAAAAAACAGAGATTGACAGAGAGGATTTTAAAATAATGACTCCCCTTAAAACAACAAAAAAAAACCCAAACAGCCCCCCCAAAAAACAACAATCCAGTTGTATGCTGTCTACAAGAAACCCCTTTTAACTATAACAGTGTAAGCAGGGTAACATAAAAGAGTAAAGAAACACATATCAAGACTATACTTTCAGGGATCATTTCTATAGTTTGTTACTAGAGAAGTTTCTCTGAATGTGTAGAGTACCCAAAACCACGAGGAGGAGTTGTAGTATCCTTCCCTGAGCGTGAAGCTGATGAGTGAGCGTTGTATTTTGGCAACTGCTCCTCATCTTTGATGATCGTTCTTCCTTTCTTTTTGGAAGGGTTAGGGGGGAAGGATGCCATCTGAGTGGAAAAAAAAAAAAGAAAAAAAAAAAAAGGAAAAAAAAAAAAAAAAAAAAAGAAACACATATCGTGCAAGCCGTAACCAAAGGAAACCACGCCCAAATGTGGGTGACTACACTAGTAACTGGATAAAAGAGGTTTCGGAGCACAGAAAATTAACAGAGACAGAGAGACATACCTTAGACGATGATTGAAGGGTCAAAGAGGTATTTGAACCCTCAAGGGGCAGCAGCATTACCCACCGTGGCCAGAAGGTGTCCCTTGATTGGGAAGAGTGACGAAACGCGGTGCCGTCTTTTGGGACCTCAGGGTCTCCTTCAACCTGGAAGAGGAAGGGGGTCCAGACTCACAAGACAACGCACACGGAGCAGGAGGATATGGGGCCGAGGGAAACACGCGTGGAAAGGGCAGATCTTGCAGGATTCCACTTACGTGAGGGACCAGGGTAGAGGCAGAGGGCAGACCGGGGTGGGGGGGCTGGGGGATGGCAGCGGGGGGGGGGGGGTTATGCACAGGATGTGAAGGCACTTACACTACTTATCTGAACGCTTAAAAACGCTTAGAACAGAAGAGTTTGTGTTCCGCGTATTTCAACCACAATTAAAAATAATAGTGATGGTAAACATGTCAGGATCCAGGACGATGACACGGAGCTGTGAGGCGGGCCGCTGGTGGGGACGTGATGAGGCACAGACACAGGCTGTGTTCAGAGGCCAAGTGCAACCCCAAACACTAGGTGTCTGTAGCATAAAATTTGCTGATATCCCTGCACGCCCTTATATGCTCTCTAGCCACAAAAACCTTAAGAAGCCCTTCGATTGGCTCGCCGAGCAGCCGCGTAGTATCAGTCCCCCTCCGTGCCTGTGTTCAAAATACAACATCAACAAAATCCATTAAGCCCCTCCAGTGACACTTGAAATCCCCTTTCTCCTTCCAGAACACTTGAAACCCATTAGCAGAGCCGGCGGAGGGCCTGGGTGTGGCCCCGCAGGGCTTGCAGGGTGAGCGTTCCTCTGCCGCCCTGGTTACTCCCAGCCCAGCCCAGAGGAGCCCCGGGGAGTCCCAGTCTCCAGCCGCGAGCGCGGGAGCAGCCCCGCAGCCTTACCCGGAGCACCCTCAGACCCACAGCTACGAGTCCAGGAGAGGCTGGGCCACAGCTCTCTGGGCTGTTGGATGAGAAAGAAGGCCCAGGGGGCAGACTAAGGACCCCGCCGTGCTCCCGGGTCGTGCTCCCACCCACTGCTCCACCGACCGGTCCACGGGTCAGGGCAGTGCTGACGGGAAGTGGCCAGACCGCTCCTAATGGACTGAAAAGCCATCCCCCAGCCTTGCTCGGCTGTCCCTCCCAGGACGCACAGCCCGGGCCCCCGGCCCAGCAGGACAATGTGGCCTTCTCCGGGCAATGCCCTGTGGGCTGGTCGTTGTCGGGTTATGTTATGTTTTCATGGAGACACTTCAATGCTGGTTTTGTGTGCAGTTGCAGCCGAACAAGAGTGCTAAACAAACAGCAAGGCCCCTGAGCCCTCCATCTATCACGGCCCCGACAGGGCCCCCACCCTGCACCTCGTGCAGCCCCCTGCTCTCTTGTCCTCGTCCTCCTCCTTATTAGTTTAAAGCATCTCCTTACACGTCTTCCTTTCCAAACAAGGACTGTATTCCCCTTGGGTGATCAGAGTGGAAACGGCAGTGGAAAGGTTTCAGGGGCTCCCAGGACCCCGTGGCACTGTGGACGGGATGAGCTCTCGTAGACACAATACTCACGGCATAGCACATGGGGAGGATTTACGGCTCATTAAGGCCATGAGCTTCCAAGCTGTGCAAATTTAGAAACGTTCAAATACCCCAGTAAGGAAAAAAAAAATTAAGGTACAAATCTTCATATTTAGTAGGACTTCAGTGCAGAAAATCCAAAAGGATAACACATGAAGGATGTGCCTATGCGGCGTGTGTAAATATTTATGTAGGTGGGAGAGAGGCAGGTGCTCGGGATCGTGCGGCAAGCCGTCCGCGGTGGAGTTTCCTGTCCATGTTTCTCATCCCAGAGCAGTTTTGCCGTCCTGGGGACAGTCAGCCAAGTCTGGAGACATTTCTGCTTGTCACCACCGGGGTAGGGAGTGTGACCGGTACCCGCTGGGGGGAGGTCAGGGATGCTGGTAAACACCCACCAGGGCACAGAACTGCCCCCAGGACGAAGAATGCTCTTGCCAACAGCATTCTGAGGTTGAAAAGTCTGCACCAAATGAACTTGGAGAGATTTCCATTTTGACCACCAAACAGCCTGACCATGCTGTTTTCCTCTTTTGCATTCAACCACCAGTCATAACATACCTTCGAGTATGTCCTTACCAAGAAAGTAGGAAACCTTTTAAATAGTAGCAAGGAACTCCTTAAACCTTCTAAAAATGGGCAAGCAGACTAGTCAGAGATCAGGTGTTTTTATAAAGGAAACATCACAGTCCATTCATCCAACAGATTCTAAGAGGCCTCATCTTGTCCCTGGACTTTAGGGACAGTTAAATTACACCAGGAAAGACAGAGCTAAAGCAAGCAGTCTCCCAGTGAAAGAAGTGTAACTGTGCAGAGTACCTCCATCGAGGCCGTGGGGCAGAAGGGACTTCACCTGGGCTGGGAACCAAGAAGGCTTCCATGAGGACTTGATATTCTAACCAAGACCCAGAGAATAAGAAAGCAGCCCTGAGAGGAAGCAGGGGTGTGGTGGCCATTGCAGTGAGAAGGGAAGCACGTGCAAAGGCCCTGAGGCACAAAGACCTCGGACTAGATACAGACCAGAGAGGGAGGAGGTGGTGAGGCTAAACCATCACTGAGGGGGGTCGTGGTTTGAGATGAGGTGAGAGGCTGTTGGGAGAGTCAGATTGCCCAGGGACAACAGAAGTTCAGCTCAGCATTTTGGACTTTCTCCCAGCACAGTGGAAGCCTGGGTAAGAGTTCCAAGCAAGAGAAAGGAATGCTCAGAACTTCATTCTGGAAAGATCCTTGGTCTGGACACGGAGAAGAAAGTCAGGAAGAAAGGCAAGAAACCTTTTTCATCCCAGCATGGGGAGATGGGCTGGGTAGGGCAGGAGGGGTCTGCACATCAGGCCTGGCCCCTCCGAGAGGCCTTGCCTAGAAGCCAGAAGCTGGTGAGAAAAGCAGCCCCGGAGGCCCTTGTGCATGCACCTAGCACTCAGAGGGGAAGGCAGAAAACACTGAAGGATAAATCTAAGGCGTTCAGTCCGGAAGCTCTTCGGTGTTAGTGGCGAGGGAGGTGCAGGTCTGCAGGGGAAGGCTCTGGGCTCTTCCAACGGAGATGTTGCTCTTGGCTCCGGGAGGATTCGCCCCGGCGGAGCTCTGATACACGGGCCCCCTGGAGAAAGCATGTGGTTTCGGAGCTTTGCTTCCTTGAAAGACTAGGAGGGAGGGACAATGCCCTCTCTTCTTCTGGGTAGGCGTACAGATGCTCCTGCCTTCCCCACACGCTACGCCTTTCCGCAGCGGCAGACTTCCAGAAACCTTTCAGGGCCTTGAGCTTTCAGTACGTGATGAATTGACATCGGGCAGAGAGGGCAGTTGGGTTAAATGAAGCACGGATTAGGGGAAGTAGTTGGTTTAGGGAGCAGTCAAGGTCAAGTAGGACTCCAGCCAGAGAGGGTCAGGCTCGGGTTGGATGTCAAGGTCAGAAAAGCAGCTTGGACACAGAAGGCCAGGCCCAAGGGACGAGCGCCATGCTTCTCTGGACCGGGCAGTGCAGATGGGGAAGGCGTAGGAGCGCCCGACAGAGGCAGCGCCTGGGAGAGCATCCCGGGACCTCCTTTGCCAGGAGGAGTTCAAGGGCTCCGACACCAGAGCGTCCCGTCCTGCCCTCCCCGTCCAGCGTCTGGTGCTTTGGGCCTCATGGCCTCAAGAGCACCGCTCTCTGGATCTGATGAGAAAGCCGGATCTTCACCCCCCGGGGTCCCTGCAAGGGAAGTGTTTGCAGACAAAGCAGGAGGTGTTCTCATCAGACTAGGTCTCCTCCAAGTCCTCTCCCACTTGGGGAGGAGCTTGTCTTGTTTCAGGGACACACAGCTCGAGTAGAACACGCTACGCGCTCTTTATGTTAGTGAAGCAATCACACCGCGGGCTTAGAAACTCTGAGAGCGGCTTTCCTTTACTAGGGTTCGAATTTTCTACATTTTAGAGCATTTTAGAAGTCTTTCCTAAAGCTATTTTCAGTAAGCTTCAAAAATCCATTAGACGGGCATGAGATTTTTAAATATCAACATCGAGCTATAATTCTCATGTAACAAAATGTACCCATTTAAAGTCCACAATGAGGTGACGTCTGACAAATTTTAGACGCCCAGGTAACCAGGAAAACCGTTAAGACTTAGACATCTCTGTCCTCCCAAATCCCCTTGTGTCCCATTCCAGTCCACCCCAGGCCCTACCTCCAGTGGGTTTAAAACCATTTAAATAAAGGCATCGCGGAAAGGCTCACGGTGAGAGCTGCGTTGTCCTTTAGGAGTTGGTTCCCAGGTCTCTGAGCCCCAGGCGCACTCGCCGAGGGTAGAATCGGGAGATTTCGAGCAAAAGCTCGAAGCGTCCACATCCGTCACCTTCTCACTCCCCCAGCATCTGGGACTGCTCATCAGACTGGTCTTATTGGGCCCTAAATCGGATCAAAGCAATGGTTCTGCGAGCTTGTTAATATCCTCATGAAACTTTTGTAAAAGCCACAGGCTCTTAAAAGTCCGAAAAGTTATCCTTTTAAAATATCTCAAGAAAAGTGGATGCAAGATTAGAATCCGATGGGCCAATAGCATTATCTCCAACAGAAGATCAAGTAAGCAAGCTTACGTGTAAGAAAGGGGACTTGAGAAAAGAAAGGCTGACCCCTCACAACAATAACACTCTTGGTGATTTTCCACCCTGTTTCTGACAAATGTCTAATTTTGCTGCAAAGAGCCATCTGATTTACATAGCCTTGGGTAACCTGGGGGTATATTTACGTAAATCATCGACTTACCCGAGGATATGTAAATCAGAAGGCCCTAGCAGCAAAATTCTATGTCTGCTGTCTATAGCAGACATGATAGGCATTACAATCCTGTAGAATGCACAGAATACGTTCACCTAAGTTATCAGAATGACTACAGGGAAACGTTAGAGCGTGGTTGAGAGGCCAGGGCAGGAGTTTGGCCCCCGCCCCCCGGGTTGGCTACGATGGAGCTCTGTGCACACACGGCGCGCCCACCTCCTGGGAGCCCAGCGAGCAGTGGGGAAGCAGCCGCCCAGCCCAGCACCCACCCCTCGTCCCAGTGACCCGCAGTCACCCTGAACTGAGAAATGCACAGATCCACTTTGGGGACTCACTGTCACGGTTTGGGTGCCCACTAACCTCCCAGCTCCTTTCTTCTACCCCACGGTGGAAGTTACACGTTGGGGAAAAAAGTCATTTCACGGAAACTAAATTGTTTGCAGGCTAAAATGACTGAATGGAAGCAATAACGTGAGACTCAACAAGATGAACCAAACAATGGTCTCGTTGTACGTATCACAGTTTCCATTCCGTGGGCTTACGAGTTACACAAAGTACCCACTTTGCAAAGCGGTTATAGAGTCTATCGCCAGGAAGGGAAGTTGATAGAAACACAGAGTATGTCCAGGAAAAGAGGCCACATGTCAATTACGCGGCCAGGAAGCCGGCTCCTGCTTGAAGAGACTCTGATGTGTGGGTGCAGAGGTCAGCAAGGTTGGCCACTCTGGCCTCTCCTCTCTCTGAAAGTGCAGAAACCTTCTCAGTTCCTAGCGGGAGAGGCAGGGAAAGCAGATGCAGTTAGATTTCTACATGTAGAGCCCACAGATGCCCCGAAAGTCCAGTCTCCCGCCAGGAGAACGTTCCCCACTCCTGTTTGGCACACGGAGGTCACTCAGCTCCAAAACGGATTCCTGAGCCTGTCCCCACGTCCATAGACCTGCGTCGGAAAGCCCCGTGGGAAGCCTGAGAGACATCCCCTCCGGGCCCGTCCCTGAAAACAGCCCCCCTCCGGACTGACTTACCGGAAAGCCCACCCCAGAAGCCAATTATTGTGCCTTGAAAGTGTGTCCCCCGTACACATCCAACCACGAGTCAGTCTTCGGTCGCACCGTCCGGACGTCACATCACAGGTCACCGTCCTTCCCTCTGCGTCAGAGCCCCCTCCAGGCCCCGAGCCCCTCGGCACCCCTGCTGCGGGCTGTCCTCGTCTTCTCTTGGGGTCAGGGCCCCGTGTGCCCCAGACGCCCGCATACAGCGGGAGCCCAGCCAGTGTGCGTGCAACCGAGGAGTGAGTGAGCCAATGAGTGAGGACGGGTTTTAGGGACTCCTAGCGAAAGGCTGGAGACTTCGGTTCCCAGGCCAGAGAAGAAGGGACTTGGAAGTCACCACTGCCGTCCTCACGACAAAGGGCCAGACACACTGAAAACCCACAGGCCTTCTGAGACCCACAGGAGAGGAGAGGCCCCCAGGCCACCTGCTGCTCCAGATCGGAGAGATGGGTAGGAGCAGAGCATCACAAGTCCTCTGTCGGGGGGATCAGAGCTGGGCTTGGTGACCAGGGAACATGAGGGGACCGTCCGGGAGGTAAAGCTTGCAGCCCAGCCACGGAAGGAGGGGTCCCCCGCAGGGCCTCACAGTGAGGGGCAGAGATACGGCCCTCCTGCTCCCGCCAGAGGTGAGCAAAGAGCCATTTTGAAATACGCCCAAAATATTCCATTCCAAATAAGGCCTGCCTTCACAGTAAACCGTCTTAGGAGGGCCCACCCTGTGGGAGCCCAGCCTCCCACCTGTCAAAACCACCTGTCAAAACCTCCCAAAAACCCCTGTTTTATGGGAGCCCAGCCTCCCCAGACTTCCTGTCCCACCTGATGGGAAAAGGAAAGAAAAGAATGAAACAGGGCCCAGGACCAGGGGGGAGAGGGGCTGGCCCGGAGGGGTGGGGGCCTGAGGCCTGACTGCCCAGTGAGACCACACTGCGCCCTGACTGAGCCTCGGGGGCCTCATTGCTGGGCTGCCCCTCTGCCCTGGGGTAGGTGGGTGCCCTCCGGGGGTGAGGGGTGAGCCCGAGTCTGGTTGTCCTGCAGCCTGGGGCTCCCTAAGTCCTAGCACCCCAGGGAGAGGCCGGAGGGACCCCCGCATGCCTCGGCCCCTGTCCTGGGGTGTGAACTCACCTAGAATCACAGGACACCGTGCGGAAATCCTCCATGAGCGACTGCAAGCCTGCCCAGCGGGAACCGCCCCCAAGTCCCTCTGGAAAGACCCCATCCAGGTCCCTGGTGGAGGAGCACGTGGGTGGGTCCTCAGCCGGCCACCAAGACAGGACACGCGGTGGCTTCCCAGTGATGCCACAGGTCTTCCACCGAGACACTAGGGTCTCTGAGCACCTGGCAGCTGGAGTCCCGGGGGCGGTCGTGGCTCCTTACTTGGGAGGGATGTTTCCGTGTTCCTGGCTCCATACGGGACAGGGACACCTGTGTAACCCGGGCGACACTGAAAAGCACAGAAGCCCCTTATTCTAATAAAATGTAATTTGCCAAGTAGTCCAAGTCCACTGCCGGCTCCATGAGGAGAAGTCGGCAGTACCGAGATCCGCCCCGCACACTGGGCTCCATCACCGCTGCCCCCTGGCCCCCCGTGACCCCTCACCTTCCCCTTGGACCGCGTGGGGTCTGCACCTCGCAGGCCGGCAGCCTCCTCCTGGCAGGTGAAGGTCATCCAGGGAAAGCAGGAACCGGGCTGCGAGCTCCTCCCGGATGCACGGCGCGTCTGGGCAGAGGGACAGACGCGACAAAAGTCAGGGGTGCGGACGTCACGAAGCGCGGACAGTGTGAGAGCCGCCGTGACGGCGCTTCGGGCTGGACGCCGGGGGCCCGGGAGGGCTGCGGGTGCAGAGGTGCAGTGCCTCTACCTGCAAACGGTCCATCCGGGCCTGAGTCCCAGCCCCGCGAGGGGAACACCCCGGGCTTCGGGCAGGTGCGGGGGAGGAGCCGGAGGAGGAGCCGCGGACCGTGCGCACCCCGCGCACTGCGCCAGGCCGAGTCCGCCCTTGGTCGGGGCACTGTTTGCCGAGGACCTTCTCGTCTCCCCCAGAAGCTTCGCGGACTTGTGTTCAGTGGAGGTGGGCGCCCGGAGGGAGAGAGGGCCTGCCGGGAGATGCACTTTATATGCTGTTATTTTACCTTATATTTTTTTTTCTGTATAAGCGAAAGAGAGAGATTTATTTTTAGAAATGAATTCCTTTTTAGGCGCTAGCTCCCGTGATGCTGGGGCCGGGGTCCGCAGTCCGAAAGGGGAAGCGTCTGGGCACTCACGTAGGGGTTGCCCTGACAGTTTGGGGTCTGAATTCCAGAGCAGCGGTCTGGAAACCGGCAGGGTCTCCGCATGCCTGTCTTTTTTGTTTTTATTTTAACCCCAGTATAGTTAACATGTAGTGTCATATTAGTCTGTTTCTTGATTTATCTCTCTCTCTCTCTTATTTTTTTCCATTTGCTTGTTTGGTTTGTTTCTGAAATTCCACTTGTGTGTGCAATCATCTGGTATCTGTCTTTCTCTGACTTAGCGTGATCCTCTCTAGCTCCATACATGTGGTTGCAAATGACAAGATTTCAATCTTTTTTGTGGCTGAGTAATATTCCAATATATATTATATATGACGTGTGTGTGTGTGTGTGTGTGTGTGTGTGTGTGTGTATTACCACCTCTTCTTTATCCGTCCATCAGTTGGTGGACTCTTGGGCCCCTTCCATGTCTCGGCCATTGTAGATCGTGCTGCTATAATCATAGGGGTGCAGGTGTCCCTTCCAATCTGTATTTTTCTATTCTTTGGGTAAATGCCAGTAATGTGATTGCTGGATCAAAGGTAGTTCTATTTTTCACTCTCTGAGGAATCTTCGTAAGTTTCTAGAGTAGACCAGTTTGCATTCCCACCAACAGTGCACAAAGGTTCCCCTTTCTCTACATCCTCACCAAGCGTGCTGTTTCTTGGGTTGTTGATTTTACCTATTCTGACAGGTGTGAGGTAATATCTCATTGTCGTTTTGATGTACATTTCTTTGATGATCAGTGATGTTCAGCAACTTTTTATGTGTCCGTTGGCCTCTATGTCACAGTCTTGATGCAGAATTGCTCCTTTTTTGGGAAATTGCAATCTTTGCTCCCATAGCTTCAACCGATTGGGTGAGCCTCCCCCTACTCTGGGGATGTTAGGAGGTCATGATCTCAGCATCCTGGGATCCAGCCCCACACTCTCTCTGCTCTTGTACCTCTCCCTCTGATGTGCCCCCAGCTCTCTCTCTCAAATAAATAAATAAAACCTTTAAAAGGGATACACCTACAGCTCAGTCAGTTAAGTGTCTGCCTTTGGATTAGGTCATGATCTCAACATCCTGGGACGGAGCCCCATGCCTGGGTCTCTGCTCAGAAGGGAGCCTGCTTCTCTCTCTCCCATTGCAGCAACCCCTGTTTGTGCTCTCTCTATCGCTCTCTCTCTGTCCAATAAATAAAATAATTTAATAAATAGATAAATAGATTATTAATATAAACATACATTTATAAAGGAATATAAATGAAAATAAAACACATTATGTCTATTGATATATTGTATCTATAAGCGCATATACAGGAGCTTTACTTGGGGTTCCCCAAACTAAAAGTGTCCTGAAACTATTTTGTTTTGCTGTCTTTGTCTTTATTATTATATTATCCCCAGAGCTAGCTCAATCAAGTTTCCTTTCTTCATGTTGTGCGTGTGACAAGAAATAACACTTATTCTAGGACTTATTTCCAGAAGTATATGTGATCAGAATCTTAATTCATACATAAGTTTTTACAACTAATGGGGGTGTCTGGGTAGATGTCTGAAGCATCTACCTTCAGCTCAGGTCATGATCCTGGGGTCCTGGGATCAAGCCCCGCATCGGGCTCCTTGCTCAGCGGGAAGCCTGCTTCTCCCTCTCCCACTCCCCCTGCTTGTGTTCTCTCTCTCACTGTGTCTCTCTGTCAAATAAGTAAAATCTTAAAAAAAAAATTTACAATTAATGAACTATCACTATGCCTATTTATGTCTATAAATGTGCACGTCAATGTTGTATTTATATAGCTACTTGATGATATTTACACTTCTATACCTGGGGGAGACAGAGAAGACAGAATGTACTGAGTTCTAATTCAAGAGCTCAGCCACTGACTTAGAACTTATTTTAAGTAGGTCTCATTTTTAAACTAAGTTTTTGTTCCTTTGAAAATAACTTCCATTACCAAAGTATTTCCTCAGGTAGCATCAATGGCCTATTTATTCTTCTAAGACCGAATGTCTAAGACCATGTTCAAGAGAAGGATTTGTGGAGACGATGAAAGCATCAATGAGAACAGTTAACTCCGCGCCTGCCGGGAATGGTGGACCGCGGGACTCGGAGAAACAAAGACCAGTCCTCAACAGACTCTTCATTTCTGCCTTCTCTGTCCCCCAAAGCATCTGCTGCCTTGTTAGCTTTTTACTTTATTCTCCCAAAAGAACAAATTCGATGAGGCACAACGTGCTTGTAAGTGAGATAAGAAAGCCTGTTTGAAATATTTCGGGAAAGGGAAATGCACAAAAATACTCTCTTTGCCTGTTGGGTACCCGTCAGGTGTTCTCAAGAACACACGAGGCCTCCACTTGAGCCAAAATTCTCTCTTCCCCAGCTTGGTTTTTACTTGGGGACGTTCTGTCCGCCAGACCTCCCCTACCGGGCACAGCGCTAAGCCCCCAGCACACACGGGCTCTTTTGCTCCTGTCTGAATATGAGAGTCACCGGGAAGAATCTGCCGTCTCCGGACTCCAGCTCAGAAGGCCCAGGGCAGAGCCTGGCGTGGGTGTTTGGTTTCCAAGTTGCAGAGATGAATCTGACACGGAGGCTTCAAACCACCCTTCTGGAACCCAGGGAGGGTGAGCGCAGTCTCTCTAGGATCGAAAATCAGCCCTCACGTTTCTAGGAGCTCGGTATGATGAAGAGGGAGGTCTCCCCGGGGGGCTGTTGCCCCATAAGCCTGGAGTACAGCCCCCTGATCTGCCCCAGCCGCAGCCACCAGATCGGGCTTCTCCGGCCTCTCCTGGGGTGTCTGCCGACAGGCCGGGGTGTCTGTGCAGGTCACCGAGGAGCCAGAGTGCATTCTAAGCTCATTAGTCGGGTCCCTCCTGGCACTGTGAAGAACGTGCCCCATGCCAGCCCAGATACCCAGAGACGGCACACGCCTTGTGTTCCTGAAAGCCTTCTGTTTGAGAGCCTTAATGCATATTTACATGTATATTTAAAATATTAATATTTAAAATGTAATTAAAAGATTTAAAACCACTTTAATATGAAAGGGAGAAAAATGATAACGCCTATCTGAGTCATTCGAGCTCTTAAGACAATGGTTGGTCTGTGTAATTCATTAACATCGGGACCAATCCCCATGTGCCTTGGTCGAATCTCGGAGAGACCTGGCCCAGCTTTGGTGTAAGGAGAGGGCGGGAGCCTGGCCCACATTCAGCCCTCGAGCTGGAAATGGTGGGGTAGGAGGGCCCATGTTGACGGTGAGGAGCTGATGGCCAGCAGGGCCCACCGTGCTGTCTGGGTGGGAGGTCCCGGGGGCAAGCAGCCGCTGGAAGACAGGGGACATCCTGGGGCTGGAGCCCAGGGCCTCTGTTCCCACCGCAGGTTCTCATCTAGGACTGCCACCACCACCTCACGACTGATGTGTGGGGCCAGATATCTGTCTCCCGTGCTCTGAGAAACAGGGAGCAGCGTCCCTGGTCTCCCCCCGCTCGATGCCAGGAGCAGTGCCCTCTCCGGTGGTAACGACTGAAAACGTGCCCAGACATTGCCAATCGCCCGTGGGCGGCACAGTCACCCGCGGTGGAGAACCAACAACCAGGAAGACCATCCCTTGGCCTCCATCCCCGATCTGACCCGCGGGGAAGGTAAGAGAGCGGAGGTCGGCAGTCCAGAGCAAAACTGGCCCCACCGCCACACAGCCTCTGGTTTCTACACCGAAAGGAAACCAGGGGTCTTTGGCCCATTTTGCTGATGTGAGGGATAGACAAACACTTGTCTCGTAATCTTCCGACTGGGAAGTAGTAAATTCACTCCAGTTTTGTGCTGATGGTCAAGAACAGGAGGGTTTCGGTGGCCCATCTCGAGGCCTAAGAACAGGAATTCATCCCATGTACGCTAAGTGGACGCGACAGAGTTTATGTACTATTGTCTCATAGAGTCAGAAGCTCAAAAGACACCCGACCCAGATGCCGGTGTCAACAAGGGGATCCCGCCGCCCCTGCTCCGGCCCGGGGATCACACCCCCCGCTCAGTCTTTCCCCCCACACTCCCCGACACTATTCCCCATTTTACCAGTTTCCCAGGGGCGAGGGGCTGTCTTCTTGGCAGCATAAAGGACTTCCAGAAGTCAATAAGGAAGACAATTTACCAGGAAAAAGAAAACACAAGATGTGAACTCAGAGGTCCCAGGAAGAAAGTATTTTAAAAAGTCAACAAATGAGAGGCTCAACTTCATCCACAATCAGCGAATAATGTAAATCACAATAACATCTAGACACCCGTTTTCGGTTTGAGGGGAAACAAAAGAGGAATAAAAAGTTGCAAACCCCCCTGGTCAACCAGAGCATATAAAAAACAGGCCCCTTCCTGCCGGGCTACTGGCTGGGGAATTTGAAACAATGTTTCCCAGGGGATTTGATAATGATTTGACCCTACCTACTTGCTGGCAGTGTAACTCTGTTAGAAATTTGCCCCGAAGTCATGCAAAAAATGGTATTTCCCAAACTATTTTAATTTGATCATCTAGATTTATTTATTTTACCTGTAAAATGAGTTTAATTAAAGGTGAGTCAAACCAACTACATAACAAAGAGACAGATGGCTTACTGATGGATGCAGACAGCCTGATGCGGGTAGTTCCCAAACTGGTTCCTCACGGAACACCAACTCCACAGGCAAGAGAGGTGTTCCCCCCCCCCCGTCTCCCCGCTACCCCCATCCCCCCACCCCCTCAAGATCAAAAGGGGAAGACTGGCCGGTGGTGCCAGGGGCCTGCAGCCTAGAGAGGATGGCCCCCTACGTCCTGGGCAAAGGGTTGTATCCCTTGCAGAAAAGACACCCATTCCTTGACTACTCCTAACAAATCCGAAATGCACACTGGCCCAACGACTTGAAGATTGGTCCAGAGTCTGGTGTCTCCCATTGACAGGATGGCAGAGGTCAGTAACAGGAAAGAGTTATCACTGCTCATCCCTGCAGGTGCCAAGACCTGGCCTGGCAGCTGAACCCCCATTTAGTGGTGTTTACCTAAGCAAATGCCTTGAGGGTCAGAGTCTTGAGTGACTAGTCCACACCTCAGTCCTGCTAATCTGACCCTGCCTCCCTGTCCTCAGAGTTGGCTGTTGCCAGGCTTGGGAGCTGTTGTGTTTCTATAATGTATCTAGTCGCTGTTTTCTGGAGCAGGGTGGAGCCCACTGCCGGCCATCCTGGGGGCCGGCGCTTCTGCTCCTCTCTGTTAAAATTAACTTTAAATTACATGTTGATTCCAGTCCTATGAAATTTAGCAAACAGCGCATTGCATTTAAATAAATTATAATAATCAAGCTTCAGTGTTTGAATTAAAGCTTTTTATTGCATGATTTGACTGAATACTGTAAAAACCTCATTAATTTGTATGCCACTAATTTGTAATTTGTGATAAAGCATGGTGGGGGGGAGGGAGAACCCAGACCCTAGTTCCTCTTAACGCTGCAAATCTCTTTCATGAAAGTGCAAATCAGCACTGTAAACAAGGGTGCAGGGGGTCTGATTTGAAATACTTAAGAAAATAAACTTTTCACATACCTTTTAGAAGCATCATTTACATGCATACAATTTATATGCTAATTACAGATCATTCCGGTCTATTCACTGAAGTAATTCCCTTGAGAACCTCAGCTGGGCTTTTTCTCTCTTCCTTTCTCTATTTTGTTCTGTTTTTGTTTTTGTTTTGGCCTTGGTCAGGTTACTATTACACTTGAAATTTACAAAATGCGTGTCCCCAACAGGCTCTATAGTTTACATAGGCTTTAATTAATTTAAATTAGTAAAATTTCACTGCAGTTTTTGTCACTTTTACTTTTTCTTTTGTATTCCAATGTGATTCTAAAATGCTTAGAAGGTGGGTCTTCCAAAGCAGAATTCTTAACAGGGGTAGTGGGACTTGCTTAAGCAACCTGGGGGGGGGGGGGGCAGTGGGGGAGAGGGTCTCAGATTCCAGGACTCCAGTCATCATTCTAGGATTGGAAGTAGATTCCCTGAGAATGTTTTGCATGTAAAGGGCTGTGTGTGTGTGTGTGTGTGTGTGTGTTTCTGGGACAGAGGCTGCTGGCCCTAAGAAAGTGCTCAGGAGAGAGTGAGCCCCATCTCTAAACCGGAGGAGGCCCGATGAACTCGATAAATATTAAGCTTGATAAATACAATCTGTATTTTATACAAGTAACAAACTCCCGCTTGTGGCGCTCATTTCAAATTCTCAAATCATTTACCATTCTGAGATCCAGGACTGTGATGGTCCCTGTGCCGGAAAAAAATGGAATCAAGTATTTAGGTCACAACTACACTAAGGAATAGACTCTCCGAAGAGAGACGGAACAAAAGGGATGCAGGGCTGCCCTGACTCTCCCCTGCCCTGCCCGCAAACTGACCGTTACAAGCGTCAGTGTTGGGCCAGACGGCGGGCGTGGGATGGAGACGTGGGCCGGGGGACGCAGCGCTCCGACGGGCCGTCCCTGCTGTAGAGACGCAGCCTTGGTGCAAAGTCAACTGATAAGCTTGTCTTTCCTCGATTTATTTACTTTACTAATTGGGTTACAAAATAAAATTAAGATCAACAACAAATACCCTCTTTCAAGCCATGTAAACTACATATTGCCTCTCTCCTGACGTACGGGGAGGTGGTAATGTAATTAGCTCACTGGGGGAAGGCTGGAGTTCAGAGAATCCAGCACATGCCTTGGAATTCCGGTCTTACACAACGTAATTATTCTTATGCGAAATATAATTAATGAAGAAAATGCCTCAGATGTGTGGGCTAGGAAGGCAAATATAGCCCTCCTTTATTGTGCCTTCAAGGTTAGAATTATTATAGCACTTATAATTTTATTATAATTACCCATAATGAGACTCCACACATGTGATGTAGTCGACATGCCTCTGACAATGGAAGTTTGCAGAATGCCTCATTAGGTGTTTGAGTGCATATTTATGTGGCTTTCGCTCCGCCTCCCAGTTTGGGGGGCAACACAGCCCATGTAAAGGCATATGTACATATTTTAATAAAAAATACTACCATTAAAGATCATAAAATGATTACAATGAATAGATATTAAGATGTCACAGCTGTATAAGCCATACTTTTTATGTACTCCCATGCCGAATTGTTTTATGACCTATCATAAGCCTATTAAACTACTGGTAATAAAGGATTGTAATTAGTGATAAAACCTTGTTGCTTAGTGAGCCAAGACCGTCATCCTTACTTTGAATTTTATTGAAAGTAATCAAGACGGAACCTTCAGCAATGTCAAATACCAGTTGGGAGCAAGGTTGTACTTTTACTAGCGACTGGTAACATTTAACCTTTCCTGGGGTTTCTCCTTCAATGTGGTGGTTGAGGGTTTTGTTTGTTTTCTGGTTTGGGGGGTTTTGGGGGGTTTAGTTTGTGTGTGTGTTTGTGTGTGTTTGTTTGCCTTTTGCCTTGTGTTATTTTGTTTGTAAACAGGAGATAGAGGAGGGAATCTTCCGAGCCAAAGACGAGTTAGCAAAGGCACCCACGTAACCAACGACGTGGCCCTTGGGGCCCAGTGTGGGGAGCACCCAGGATGCAGCCTGTGTCTTGGCTCTGCCCCCTGCAGCCTGGGGCCCCTGCAAAGAAGGCATCACTCCCCCCCCTCCCCCCCCCCCCCCCCCCCCCCCCCCCGCCACAGAGCGACACAGAATGTGGGGAGGGGCATCTTGTCTTAGGAAGCCCTGCAAAGAACCCAACAAAACATGTGACCTTTGCGGCTATCAAATCACATTAACTTTCTTCCTAGTCACCCTTGGTCGAATGTGAAAGTGGCTTCCAGGGGCATGAATCCCCCCTCCCCCGCGCTGATCTGCAGGGCAGCACCCGGGCCTCTGCATCTGGTGGGTCCCCCTCTGGCAATTCGGGCTTGCACCCCACGCCCAGGGCTGCTTCCTGCTCTGCTCTTGTCAAAGTTGACTTTTCCAGCTCCCTTAAGGCACGGTTCCCACATCTTAACTTCAGGATTCTGGGTAGAGTAGTTTCATCAGGAGACAGGAGCATGGAAATGCAAGTCCCAGGGCCCAGGCGGGCAAAGGACGGCATGTACCCCAGGCTTGGAGCTCCAGGTCCTCAAAGAGCAGCTTCTGACCTCAAGGAGAGCAGCTAGGCAAGGGACGCGTGTCGGAGAGCTTTTCCCCTAACTGCTTAGGTAAATTGGGGACCCTGGGTTTAGGTGGGAACAACGGCCCAGCCCCGGCTGTGCACCCCGCGAACCAGAGAACATATCCAAGAGTGAGGCCGGGTAGAGAGTCCCTCCGTCTCTGTGCTAACTGCACTTCGCAGCCCGGCTTTCCCAGCACTGAAATGAGCAATAAGGGAACTATAGTAACGGATAATCGGCTTCAGGTCAATGGAAGCTACATATCTTGGTGGATAACAAAGACAGGGCAAAAAAAAAGATCCTTAAAACCACTAGAGGACCTTGGGGGGGCGGTAGACTGTGGGGAGGGGCCAGTGGGGCACTGCCTGAACTCCAAAGGGGGGTGCTGAGCAATCAGACCCCCTTCTCAACCCCACATTTCTCTGAGAAGGGGCCTTAGGCACCAAAGCCAGAAGCCAGGGATGCAGGCCTGCGGAGTGGGTTTAAAACACAGATGCTCAGTAATTAATCTGACATTAAATAGGGGAAGTGGAATTAAATGCAAGGAATCAGTCGAGGCTCCTGGTGGATGAGAGCGTCTAAGTGCAAGTACTTCCCCCGATGTTGGACTTGGGACAACCGAGGGCTGGACGTCCAACCGAGGGCTGGGCCGAGAGCCCTTTCTCTCCTGTCTGTTCTCTGGACTCTCATCCCAGCTTCTCAGGAAGACAAGCTGTGCTTTCTCACTCGCCCCTTGTGGGGAGGGGGGTGTGAGCATGAGCCTAGTGTCCGGGCGGCCGCCAGGTGCACCGAGAACCTGCTCCCCACCATCCCAGTGCGGCCAGATGTCCCCTCACTGGACATCTGGGGGGATCAGGGCCGCCGGAGAGCGGTGGCTTTCGCCAGCGAGTCAGAGAGACTGCTCGTCTATTTTATTTGTTATCTCAAATGTATCCGGAGTTGTAGGGCTAAATATGAAAGCGGTAGCAGTTGGTCCGGCTTTAAGCTACTGGAACAAAGTTAAGCTCCTTCGTCGGCTGGCGGAGATACCCGCGGTAAGCTGACAAGTAATTAAACCACCATATCTAGAACAACTGTCATCTCTTATTTCTGTGCAACTTGGATGTAAACCAAAGGCAAGAAAGCCAAGAAAGAAAGGGGGAAAAAAGACTAGAGAAGAAGAGAGGCATGTCGTCCAGGGCCACTGCTGGGCCATCCTGCGAACCAGTTTAGCGGACCTGAGCATTTAGAGGCTTGTAGCCCAGATCAAAAGGGTCAGTGCTCCCTTTACCAATTAACAGCAGGGAGAAGCATCAAATAAGGTGTAACTTTGAGCTCCGCAGTTTTGAGGAAGCCGAGCGTGAAATGCATTCTGATACTGCGGAGTGGCCAGCTTTGAGCTGCTGCTGTCCCTGCTGCATTTCCCAGAGGCCGGGGACCCATGGGGTGGCGCGCAGCCCCCCGCCCGAGCCAGCCTGACCGGCTGGGCCCCTCCCCAGGAGACTCCTGGGGCTGAGGCTGCATTGCTTTGGTCTAAACAAAACCTCCTCCTCCCCCTCCTCTCAGGGGCTCTCTCCCCACCCAGACACAAGGTCCCTCCATACTCCGCTGAGGTCTCTGTACGGTGGGGATGTTTTGTATCTCAGGTGTCCGAGCAGGGCTTGGGGGCTCTCAAGGGAAACAATACGCGGGGTGGTGACCAGGCCACCTTTCTGGGTTTGGGGCTGAAATGGATTCTGCTCTGCCCATCAGCACAGTCCGGGCTGCTTTCTGTGCACAGACCTCATTTGCTTGATGCATTTGAAAATAATGTTATGGGGACCGATACCACTGAATTGAAATGGCTCCATGCCTTTCAAGATAAGCAGGCAAGCCCGTGCCTCTGCAGTTCAGCCTCGTGATGAGAGAAGTAGGTTCTGCTCAAGAGCCTGGCTTTCAGGGGCAGAGGACCCAGGGGGTAGGTTCCATTCACAAACACACAGTGACATTCTTCATCATCACTCGCCTGATGCTAAACGCCACTGCACGGCACCTTTAGGCAGAAAATAAAAGTATCACGCAGCATTTCAGAATTCAGACCTTCCCGTTTGCAGAAGGACTTGAGATTTCTGAGGGAAAATGGTAAACATTTAAGATGATCTATGGACTCTCCCTCCAGACCTTTGTAAACCAGCCCCCGCCCCCTCCCCCAGACACGGAGGAAGGAGCCCCGAGACTTGTTAGGGCTCCGATTGCAAAGACGCCTGATGTTTTCCTTTTAAAACCTCTTAATACCTTCGTAGTCTTTTCTGTTCAAATGGCCTGTAAGCTTTGTTAATTTACAAGTCGTCAAACTTGGAATTACTTGCCAATCTTGGAAACGCAGACCCCATCCGAGGCCCGTCCGCACATTCTGTTTGTTTTTCTCCTAATGAAAAGTGTGACAAGCAAATAATTAAACTGAAAAAGTGAGCATAAATTAGAGTCCACAGCCACAGAGCAGACCGCCTTTTGAAGACTGCATTTTAAAGGATGTGCTTCGGGAGAGCACTCCGTTGGTCATTTAAATTATCTGGCTTAAACGGGATGCGCTTCTTCTGTGAGACGGTTTATCCCATTTCATCAAATAGCATGTTTGATGTGCCTCGGCATAACAAATGATCTGTGTTGGATTTATTTCAGTGAATTCCCCCTCTCCTTCCGGTTTCAAGAGAGTAAGCCTTGGTTTCTAAATATTATGAAAACAACCAGATCTGAGAGACATTATATCCACAACAAAGGAAAACGAGTGACCAGCCCAGTTACATTGTCTTTTGAACAACAAGTCAATGCAGACAGAAGTAAATGACAGTTAATTACAAATTACATTCTGGTTGGGGCTGAGCAGGCCTCTTGCCTTGAATAATGATCGGGCCCTCGGGCGCTCACCTGCCTGCAAGGGACCGTAGGAGACACAGGCCGAGTGCTGCACAAGTTTCAAAACAAGCTGCTAAACACAACAGCTTATTGGATTACAGAGATTTAGGAAAAGCATTCAGATCTCTCGAGGCAACTGCGGGACGGGGGCGGCGGGGTTGGGGGCGGGGGGATGACCGCTCGCTGTACATTTGGGAATGCCGCTCCCAGTTTCCATGGAAGGCAAATCGCCCCTTGTTTGCAGAGGCTGGAGAAAGCGTCCCACCGCGGGGAAGCCGGGCGGCGTAGGGGGCGCCTTAAAACCCGGCAGAGCAGCCGAGAGAGGTAGATATCGCTGAGGGTATTTCAGGCTCCGCATCAAAGGAATCCAGGAATGCACTTAGATTGCGTATTTCAAAATTCTCTGAAGAGAATTTTCATGACCCATCAGCGGATACTTTGATTTACTGCTGATTTATTTTACTTTAAACGCTAAATGAATTTATTGCGTTTTAAGTCAAATTTTTAAGTTACGGCATTTGCAAAAAAATAACATAATGTTGAAAATAATGAATGTCGGGCGTTCCTGCATTGAAAAAAGACCTTGGCTTTTGTAATTCACTAAAGCAATTTCTATTCATTTAGTTGAGCTAAATGCTTATTGTTAAAGACAAAAGCCCCAACAGTTTGACATTGATCTCATTATGTATGTTAGGAACGCTGTGCCATCCAAGGCCACACCGCGTGCAATAAAGGCAGAGACTGGGGGGTGGGGGGAGGGGAGGTTCCAGGGATTGAAATGCAGACCACACTGTCCTCCTCAATAACTTTCCATTTAGGCCTGATTAAAACTTCAAACCAAAGCTCATTGGCCACATCAGTGGGATGATTTTTTGCTGTCATCAAGCCTACGGGGCAAGCGGAGTGGGCCCCCTCCCTCAGAGACAGCTCCACAGCCAGGACCTCACTCCCAGCTCGGTCTCAAAATTGGGCACAATTTTAAAGAAAGTATAAACACATGCAGAAAAGGGTCTCTTGTGGGAGCACAGAGAGGTCTAGGCAGTAAATACGCCGCCCGATGCTGGAGAGCAGGAACAAAGCGCGTGGTGGGAGGGATTTCCGCTCCGGGAGGGGGTCTCCAAGGCCCTCCTGGGGGCGCCCCCCACTCACCCCGCCCACGGGGGCCCCTGCCACGCAAGCTGCCAGAGAAGGGGTCAGGAGCCCGCGTCGCCCTCCACCTCCTCTAGAGGAGGACACTCCCCCTTCGGAGAAAAAATGGCTCTGTCTCCTACTCGAGCAGAAAGTTCTGTACCTGAGACGGACGGTTTGCTTGTGAGTTTCTGCAAGATAAAAGTTAGACGAGGTCCTGCTGAGATACCCTAAAGGTGATTTTCCCCCTGCTCAGTCAAAGAGAAGACAGGCCCTCAGGAGACAGACCCCAGGAGCGGCTGCAGGAGCCGGTCCAGGATGCGTGTGTGGGAGCATGTTTCCGTGAAAATCTCAAAAAAAGGTTCCACTCTTGGTGGAACGAAATGTGAAATGTGAAAGCCGCTTTTCGAAAGGCAGGCATTTCCCGTGAAAATGGGCAGAGGGTGTGTTTCCATCTCGAGGGGTCCTTTGAGTCTATTCAAGTAAGTCTTCTCCAGGCCCCGTGGAAAAGACACCTGTAGGAGCTCTGCCCCTAAAATCAGGGAGAAAAATAGGTGCCTTCTGTGCCCGGGGGAGGACAGCCCTCTTATCGGCGGCAGAGTGACGCTGGATGTACTGAGAGTGACAAGGGCAATCCATCTTGTCATCAACGCCGCGAGGGCCGGGGGCACCTCCACCTTCGGGAGGCAGCCTGCTGGCAGGGGCACTTAACCCTCGCGAGCCCGCGTCCCAGCTGCGCGGTGTCTGGGCTGCTCACGGAGTGACAGCAAATCTATACGACCCACATCTACCATCGTGACACGCGCACACCAGGCCGCCTTATAACACTATTAAACTGGGTCCTGACGGGAGTGTAAGACAAGGCCTTTATTATGTTCCTTGTCGAGCCACTTAGAAGGTCTTTGGCCAGACCTTGGCTGCCCGCAAAGGCCGGAAGGTAGGGCAGAGGACGCCTTCTCACACCTGGTGGGGCAGTTCCTGGGGGCCGGGGGGGGGCAACCCGGGAGAGCACTCGGGTGTCAAACCAGCCCCTGACTTAAGTCCGCAGGGCACTCAAGCTGCCTAGCCAGTTGGTGACCGCGTGTAAATGCTATTGTGACCCAAGTCAATGTTGACCAATGTTGCAGGCTTTCTTTTTTGTTTCAATTTTTAAAATTTTTTAACTTTAAAAAAAATTTATTTTTATGGATTAAAAAATTTTTAATCCCTAACAGGTAATGGTAAGATACCAAGGCTGGGAGATGGTCTTGGATATCAAGTAGCATTTTATCATGTCATCTAGAAAACCTAGATGGTGAAAGTGGCAGATGTGATAACCTGTGTGTGAACGACATTTTGGGGCACTATTCTGAACTTGCAAGACTGCGAGTGCCCCGCGGTGATCCCCAGTGACAGACTCAGGTGCGGTATTTCTCTGGTCACCGTGTTTTACACATAATATTTGCAATACGAAGTAAACAAGTTTCCCTTGTAACTTTTTCTGGATTTTTTTTTTCTTAATTTCCTCCTTCCCTTTTGTTAAATCACAACAAGCTTTTCTTGGGTTAAAAAGAGAGAAAAAAATCTAGCTGAATGGTAATACGGTCATTTCATGTATATGCAAGAAAAAGATCTTTTCACACCTTGATGAAATTAGCATATATTTAAATACTAATGAATTGCCAGGCACCGGTTAAGAATACCAAGAGCTACCTGCACACTCAGTTCTGTGTCCCTAGGAGATACTTGATTCTGGACACACTGGGGGTGGTCGAGGCACGGCTGTATTTCACAAGATGCTAATACTCAGTTCGAACATGGGAAGATGGTGTGAGGACTGAAGTCTTCCTCAGGAGGAGGTTGTCTCAGAAATGGAAAAACCAGGGCCAGATGAAGACAAGAATTGTTCTGGGCTGGAGTCGGCTTCCCAAGTCGCTTGGCTGCCCAGTGGGACTGTGGGAACCGGTTTCCACCACCATTTTGGTGACCTTGGACTAGTCCGATGAAGACCTGGATGAATGGATTCTTTGCCTGGATACCTCATAGCAGGGGCAATTAAAGTATAATTTAAAGACGCACTTGAAGGAAGTTTTGAAATGTTTTGCCTCCTGTGGAACCGGAAATACTTGTGTGTGTCTCAGGTAACTGGGGCGTCTCAGTGGACGATCACATCAGTCGGCTCTAATGCCTGCAGCTCCAAGTCTCCCCGACGGGTGAGCTGGTGGCCAGGCCCGGCCAGTCGTGGGGCCTGTGCACACCCATCCCCCGGCTTCCAGTGACAGAACCTCAGGACACCCCCCGAGTCCCAAAATCGTCTTCCAAATAGACCTATCTCTCCATTCTAACACACTCCTGAACTTCAGCTCGGGCCGTGCAACACGCAGGCTCCTACAGCATGAATAACTGGGTGTGCATGGACCCCTTTCTTTGTGTCCCCTTCCGAGCCCATCCTTCTGCACAAACCATCGGCTGGGCTCACGCTCTGAAGGGCGCACTAACACACGATGTGGAACTTTTAACTGTGCAGGGTGACATGAGCACAAAAAGTCAGAGCAAAAATGCTCGAAGAAATCAAAGTTGGGACCCACAGGAGGAGCAATTTTGGGGTTGGGTTTGACATCACTGTCCATATGTTGCGTATCAGGATTAAGTTTAAAATGTATTTATATTCAGTTACATGATCCACAGAAGATGCTTCCCAAACACCAGGAATAAAATTTACTGTAAAAGGCAAAACTTTGACCGTAGACGTCTGGAATTGTAAGTGAGAGGGACTCCTTGGTTTGGGACAAAAGTTGGACATGGTACCAATGTTTCATGGTGTAGGGTAATCCCCGCATTTATCTCAACATTGGGCTTCTCATACTTTTATTAAAAATAGTTGAAGCCCCAGCCTTGAAGAGCAGACCCCATATTTTGTAGGTGAAGAAAGTTTGCCCCAAAGGGGGACCTGTCTTGTATGGTTGTTTTAGACGAATCATCGCGTGGTGAACGCAAGGATCCTTGGGCCGGGGTGCTCACAGGGTCGCTCAGCCCTGAGCCTGTCCTCTCCTTTGTGCTGTATCCAGAGAGTCCAGGATTGTTTTAGGGTGTCTGCCGTGGGCCTAGAGCGGTTGGCAGAGTTCTGCTGTGAAGGGCCACACAGCCAATCTTCTCTGCTTTGGGGACCACTCACGGTCCTTGGAGTCAAGACTCGGCTCTTCCGCTGCAGTCGGAGAACATCTGTGGGCGATACATAAACTGGTGGGCGTGGTTGTGTTCCAATAAAACTTTATTTACAAAAACAGGTTGAGGGGTCTCATTTGGTCCACACGCCATAGTTTTCAATCCCTGGGTCTCATGGGAAACCTCAGCCTCTAGGACTCACCCAGAATTCTTTTTATAAGCAACACAAACACTAAGACACTGGGAGTCAAGGGTTAATAACAAGAGTTATTACAATAATGATAACAATACAAATAACACTAGGTACCTCTGTCTATTGACTACTTGTCGTGTGTTAGGCATTGTGCTCTACATTTTGTATGCATTCCGTCATTTAAAATTCACACTTGAAGTAGAGATTGGCGGGACTCTGTCCTTCATGGTTTGCATTAACTAATGGTTAGGGAGGGCTTACCATGGAGCATCTGAAACATTTTGGCTCGTGGAGAGGAAAGGCAACACTGAGAGGCATGCACATAAGTTCCAGCACATAGGAAAGGGGGCCTGATGTGGGGGTTGGTGGTTTTGTTCTCCAAAGTTGGAGGTACCTTGTCTGATAGAATGCATCGGAGTAGGTAGAAAAATACTGAGAAAGTTCTACAAGAGCACAGTGAGGTGGGCAGTCCATGCACACCGTCACTGGGGACCTGCAGGGGATGGGTGCTTGCAGGAAGACATCTCCCTGAACCAGAATGTGGGGCCAACAATGTGCTGGTTCTGGGGAGGGCTGCCTTTCTCTGCCAGCTGATCTTGAAAAAAGTACTTGGCTCTTGTGGTCCATGATCCTTTTCTCTAAACTAATATGGTCGGGCAAGAGGCATTCTGGCGCTCCTTGGAACTTCTATGTGCAATGAATTGGAAACTCTTCCAACTATGGAAAATGTCAAAGAGATAAGCACCGAGGGCCATAGCAGGAGCAGGAAGGCAGCCCAGGCTCAGAGAACGTCTGAGGTCTGGTCATTCACTCAGAGTGTACATTGTTGAGGTACAGAAAAGTAGTCTACCGAAAACAGCCCAAATAGTTATAAAATAAGAGGATTCTATCCACTCAATTTACCTGACCAGTGTGTGGCTGGGGAAGGGCAGGGAAGGGGTCCCTCTGCAGCCAAGTGATGGGACAGATGCCTGAGTTTGGGAGAGCCTTGCGACCAGTGCAAAGGTCCCAGGGCAGGAGTGAGCTGAGTGCAGACTTCTGGGGATCAGGGAAGAGGCCAGCGCGGCTGGGGCAGAAGGAGACGTGGGGGAAATCGAGACACATCCCAAGGGACTTGGCCACAGGAGGATTTGGGGTGCAATACCCTTGAGGAGCTGCGGAGGACTTCTAGGAGTGGGGGAGAGATGTCGTTGTCGTCAGGGGTCCCAAGTCTGCTGGGGCGTCACGGGGGTGGGGTGGCCTCAGGCAGCTGCGGTGGAGCAGAGGGAAGGGCGCCTGTAGAGCCCTGGGCACCACTTGGGCTCCGGAGGGGGCCCAACGGCACCCCCTGGGGCGGATGGGATGGGTGAGCAGACAGCTGGGCGGTTGGGGGAGGTTCACTCCTAACTTTGGGGTCGAGATGGACCCTTCGGGATGCAGAGGTGCACTTCTGCCAGGGACTCCACGGGAAACAAATTCTGCACATTAATCAGCATGATAATTGGCACAGGGGAGCAAGGCCAGTCTCCGGGGACAGACACCTTCTCTGTTTCTGTTGGGGCAGAAAGGAGCATCTGCCCTGCAGGCCGGAGTGAGGTAGGCAGTGTGTTCAGAGCAACAATGAACAAGGACTACAGAGTCAGCTTCCTGCCATCCCCTCGGCGTTCCCAGAAGGGCGCAGCGTTCCCCGCACGGCTCCGGCCACGGGGAGGACAGGCACTCACACGAGGGAGCACCTGAGTCAGCGGCAGAAAGGTGAGCGGGGACAGGAGCCATTACTCTGCACCTGCTCTGGGGGTCGAAGCCCTCAATACTCTGGGGCATCAGTTGTACCTGATTTCAGAGACACCCACTCCGCTGAGCGTCGTGTCCCAGAATTCCTGCGGTAGCACAGAGAGGGAAGCAAACGGCCAGGGCTTTGTCCAGCAAGACAAACCTCCAAGAATCTCTCACACCATCAGCATCCGTAAGAAACTCAACCCAACGCCGAAGCCCCACCCGGACGCCCAGATGCCTCTGAACCATGGGAGTTTCAGCCCCCATGTAGCTGCAGGAACAAGACGATCTGGGTGGGGGGATCCTGAAGACGGTCCAGGTGCTGCTTCCTGCCAGACCCAGTGTTCAACCTCCTGGAGGTTATCCTGCAGATAACCTCCAGGAGCGTCTGTAATGCTGAAGCCCCCTCCCCTCCCCCCCGCCCCCCCCCAAAGCCAAGTGCTGAAGATTCTCAGCCCAGCGATGCCGATGGCATCCTGCCTGGGTGGTTAAGCCCCTGGGCCTGGCTGATTTCATGGAAGGAGAGCCAGTGTTGGTTCAGAGATGGGGAGCAGTGGGGTGGAGGCAGGTGGAGAAAAGAAACCGTAGTTTGAACACTATGCTCGTCATCAGAGTTTGCGGGCCGGGAGACTTCGGTCTCAAGAACTCCACCCTGATGGTAAGTAGGTCTCAAATATAAAAACCAAGCCTGCGGTAAGTCGGACGTGCCCCCGGATGCAGGCATCACAGCCCTGGGACAGGCGAGGCCGCGGACCGGACGTCTTTGTGGGCAGGCTGCCAGGACCCCGTGCCCTGGCAGGTGTTTTGGGCGGAGAGCTGGGTGGGGGAGGGGGGCGCCCCTGGCTTAAGGGACCGGGCACTGAGAATTGGGGCTGAGCCTTCAGGACCTCAGCAATGCTGGGCAAAGATTGATGCGACTGGTTAGGGTGTTCACAGTATTTTTGTTGGTGTTTAGACAGCTATTTTCACATTAAGGGGACGTGCACAATTGTTTAAATGAGCTGCTGATTCATCATTCAAAAAGTAGTTCTTCAGAGGGGCGCATTTAGGTGATAGAAATCAATGACAAGGCTGGTAAATTGCCTGGGAGGGTTCAGGACAGATTCGAGATAAAGGAGGGAGAGATTAAGTCAAGACAGCGTCTAATGCTTTTGCCAAACACTCCAGCCTCCCGCCCTGGATGCTGATCTAGTGACCGGCCACTTAATTCCCAGAGCCCAGTGCCAATCTTTTGTCACCTCTGTTGCCCCATATCAAACTTTCAGGAAACAAGACCCAAGAAAGCAGATAATCAATAATGAGATCAGGAGATGTTATCATAAGAGAAACAGGGCTGCCTGCTTTGTTTGAGGAAGGCTGCTTTGCGGGGACAGCCTGCCAGGGAGGGGCTGTGATGTGCACAGCAGGACTGAGCGTGGGGAGATAAGGCAGGGGGAGAGAGGCATGGGAAGCAGGCACACACACATGCACACACACGTGCACAAACACATGCACAGGCACACACACGCATGCACACACATGCACGCGCACATATATGCATGCGATGTACACATGTGCACATGCTCACACATGCACATGATCATGCACACACATGCATGTGACATATGCACACACGTGTGCACCCACATGCATATGCACACTGTGTGGGCTTGCACACATGTGTGCACACACATGCAAGGCACACGCATGCAAGGCACACCGAGACATGCATGTATACAGGCACACACATGCACACATGCGCAAGGCACACACATGCACACTCATGCACAGGAGCACGCACATGCACACACAAGCTGGCCATGTCACCAGGGACATCGCTCTGACACAGAGTGTGTCTTCAGTGTCCTTCCTGGGCTGCCCTTGGGCAGGCTCAGACATGGTGGCAGGGCTGGGTTCAGGGGGCCCGAGAGCTGCGGGGGTGGGACCCAGGTGAATGTAGCCCCACCTTCTGCATGGGAGGTGGGCACAGAGGCACCTGCACCCCTCCCCTGTGGGTGCAGCGGCACGCACATGTCCCCCAGGTTATGACGGGGACATTCACACACGCTCTGTGGGTGCACACACCTTCTGTAAGGTGACACGCACACTCTTATGTGTTCTAGACAGTTCCCGGGGGGGCAACACAAGGCACCCGAACTTCTACCGGGTGACAAGTGAGCCCTTGCCCCTGCAGCTGGCGTGAGGCGTAGGTTCCTCCGATGGGGATACGAGGCATGGCCACATCTCTGTGTGTATTGAGCATCTCCCCTCTTCTGCAGGATAGTGGTTGCTCCCACACCTCAGTGGACGGGGGCACACGGGGCCTATGTGTGACACCCAGCATGCTAAGTGACCTCCTCTAGGGGCTGTTGGGGGAACTCTCCCCTCTGATGTGATCACAGGCTCGCCCGGAGCGGCACACAACTACCGCTGTGTGGGAGTGGGCGCCCCACAGCCCCCTCTGCAAACCTGGAGCACGGACGCGCTGCTCGGGCTTCCGAGGAGGCAGGAAACAGACTGCAGCCTCTCCTCGGAGCTGTTCCTAACATCACGTGGCAGGAAGAGCGGCGGGGGGACAGGGTGCCCCCCGTGCGTCTGTTGGTCTGTTGCAGCTGGCCGTGGGAACCCAGTCGGCAGCCAGCCCGGCAGCCCCACAACCACTGTCGGCCCTGGAATGCTCAACCCCCCGCCCCAGAGATCACAGGAAACGTTGATGGGCAGAGGACGAGCCCCCCTACAAGCATATATAGCTGTTGGTTAAAAATTACACTGTTTCCAATGATTAGCCTGTATTCTTCCAAAATAAAATTGCTAACACCGGAGAGCAGACAGAGAAACCTGCCGTCAGGTGCTGCAGAGGCAAACTGGCGTCTGGACGACACCCTATTTTTCCAGTAACCATGAATTTTGACCCTTGAAGCTTTTATTCCAGAAATAAGCTGGCTATCCTGTGTGAATCATTCATGAAACTCCTGAAGGACGATTTGGAGCTTAGGAACTTTCTTCACGGGGCCCTGTCTCACCTTCTCTGCCTTCTTCTTCCTCCCGCTGTATTGGGGCAAATGTTCTTTGCTTCCTGGGACAATGAAACTGTACTTTCTTCAGATCACTGGGCTAAGATGACAATTTAAGGGCTGTTTTTCAGAGGGGGCCCCCAGGAGCAGCTGTGGGAGGGAACGGGGCAAACAGGAGGGGGCAGGGGAAGGGGTGGGGGAGGGGGGAAGAGTTGGGGGGGAACAGGGGGGTCAGAGGGAGGACGGGGGCAGGAGGGGAGGGGGCAGGCCGGCCACCTCCCCCAGGGTCCAGTCTCAGTGGGCGGAAGCCTCCAGAAGGACCCTTCCGGAGGAGGACTGTGTAGTTATTCTGAGCTCAAGGCCGGTTTGAGGAATGTAGGCCTCGGGGAAAGGCCCCGCTGGCCTCAGTCCATTACAATTCCAAAGGCAGTCACGAAGGAGAGGGGCTTGCCCGAGTTAATGAGATTCCTCACGAAAAACACTAATCTGGGTTAAGACTAAGAGAATGCTGATAAGGATATTCTGGCTCACGCTGGGAACGAGGAAGGGGCTCCTCTCAGATCAGCTGTGCCCACGAGGAGGGAGCCTCTAATGGTGTCCGAAAAAATCTGAGAAAATGGATGTTGATGACAAGGCTGCTCAGATGTGGGGCGGCTGACATAGAGCGAAACATCCCGTTTTCACTTTCTTATAACGTTCCAGGTACAAATCAACTAATAGCAGGAGAAGTTTAACATGACTTTAAAAGAGAGAGACTGACCCCCTGAGAAAGCAGACCGTGAGATGTGTGACGGTACAGCGGTTGTCGCTGTTCCCCTCCGGCAAGTACCTGGCTCTTAAGCTCATGCGAGGGAGCAGTTTGCTTTATTACCTTGTGAGTTAAGTGAAGAAAGCCTCCCGCACCTGGGGAATTCCTGCTCCAGCTTTGTCATCGGGCCGAGCTCAATTCCACGCAGGGCGCGTAATTACAACAGTGTTTAAAGGGAGCCCAGAAGAAAGATGGGTTCAAGTGCAAATTAATTTCAGATTATCACAACAAAGGCAATCATATCTCAACAAGCTTGCCAGCAAAACACTTTGCAGAGGCCCCCAGGTCCCTCCCCTCTCCAGCTCGCAACAAAGACCTTTCAGCTCAAATTAAGCTAATGATCTCAAACAGCCCTCTGCCTACCTTTTTTGGTTCTGACTATTTGCACAGTAGAATGTGGCAAACCTGCAAAGGGGGGGGGGCGGGGCGTGATGGGTCCCGGGGAGGAGGGGGCGGTGGAGACGAGGTAGCCGGAAAGGTCAGGGCTCCACATCCGTCAAGTGACAAAACAGTCAGCAGCTCCAAGGGGCCTGCACAGCGTCAAATTGTCTTATTCTGCCGACAGGGTGGGGGTGGGGTGGGGTGGAGGGGCTGGTCTATCTGAACTTCTCACTCGGCCCCCTCCCCGAAGCCCCGGCCCGAGGCTCTGCTCCTCCAGGCCCCAGCCCGCTCTTGGAGCAGCCGCGCTCCCCACTGCACCTCCTCTGGGAACCTGCGGGGAGGGGGCTTCGGGGCTGAGAACATTCTGGTCAAGCCTCATTACCTCCTCATTACCTTTGCAGAAGTGGAGGGAGAGGGTTTTCATCGGGGAGCAGAGTGCGGCCGCAGCACAGCCGGGATTCCTGTCTGCTTACCGCACAGCCGACCGTGGAGCGGCCGCTGGGGACGGCAGGGCTCCTCGCTCCTGGGCAGGGTGAACCCCTCGCTGGGGTTCGGAGGCAAAGCCCCGGCCCCGGTCACTGCGTCCGGGGCAGGAGGGGCCCCGTATACCGCCTGCCCTGGCTCTGTATCCACCGTCCCTCTAGTCGGCTGCGGCCCCACCCCGGGGGCACACGCGTGTGCCCCAACACACCGGGCTGCCCGGCCTGGGCTGAGACCCCCGCCGCATGGCCGCTCGGTGCTGGCTCGCTTCAGGAACCACCCACCAGCAATGATGTCCACTGGTCTATCTCCTTTTCCCCTTTCTGGCTTTGTAAGTGTCTTACGGGATTATTCTCCTGCAGGCTGAGCAGCTTCGGGGCGGCTGGTCCGTCGTGGGGCCCCTCCAGCCCTGTGGGGACACCGGGCTGCTGGGTCTCGCAGCCTGAGCAGCTCCTGGCACCAGCCCCAGCGTGGACGGTGATGCTCCAGGCCCATGGACGTGGGTGCCTGCCCTCCGGGGGTATTTGCTGACCCATATGCCGCAGGCCAGTTCCGGCTTCAAGTGCTGTCGTCCCCTGCCCCCTTCACCTGTGCCTCCTGGGGCTTGGTCCCTGTGCCCCTGTCCCTCATGTTCCTGCAAGCAGGACCTGGGATGTGGCCACGGCATTCCCCAGCACCCTCCCGCCGCCCCTCCTCCTGTCCCCACCCTGCCCGGCACCCAGCACCCTCCCGCCCCCCCTCCTGTCCCCACCCTGCCCGGCACCCAGCACCCTCCCGCCCCTCCTCCTGTCCCCACCCTGCCCGGCACCCAGAACTGCTTCCCGTGGTCTCAGACACTTCTGGATCCTTCTCTGAGTTTGCCCCTTATTCTCCCACACGGAAATGTGGGAGAGGATGGGAGAGACCCGTTGTCCCCGCAACCCCGGGACTTTCCCGGGGCAGAAGCATCCCCCCTGGGACAGTGGGCCGGGGCTTCCAGGGAGGCGGTGGCGGCCCTGGAGCGGGGCTGGTGCCAGAGGGTGGGCGTTAGCCAAGTGTGCAGGCCCCCCACCCTGCCTGCTCGGGGGACCCCTCTTCCCTAGAGACAGGTGGATCCAGCCCCTCCTCCACCAGGCTGGGTGCAGGCTGTGGGCTTGGGCGGGGTGGCCGGGAGCCACGGGGGGGGGCCCTCTAAAGTTGCCGGACCCAGAGACAGGCGCAGGTGGGTCTGGGCCCGGACTGGGGGCTGAACGGGAGCTGGGCTCCTTGCAAAGTGCCCTGCGGTCCCCCTACCTGCTCATGTCTCCTCCTGACTGGTGCCGGTGGGGCCTGGGGGCCAGGCTGAGACCACAGACCTTCTCCCCAGCAGGCCAGGCAGGAAGGAGGTGACCTGTAAGGGAGCCGCCCAGGCATCCGCTGAGAGGCCCCAGAGCCGGCTCGGGCCGCAGGAGGCTGGCAGGCTCTGAGCAGAAGGTACACGTGCAGGGCTCAGGGATGTCCGGGGGACTGGGTGTGGCCTTAGAAGCAGCCGCAGTGTTTTCAGCAGCCATGTTAATGAGTTTCCAGGTGACCTGACCCAGCTCAGCTAACTACAGGCTCCGAGGGTTCTGGAAGATTCCTTCCGAGAGACTGTCAGGGGTTCCTGCCTCAGCCAGCACCCCCCGGAAGGTGTCCACGCTCACAGGGACGGGCCTTGTCCGTCTCCATCCTCACGGTCTTCTCCCAGGGCTGTGAGCCCCGTCCATTCCCGCCGCCGGGGGCAGGGACCCAGAAGGAGCGGGGTGTAAACACGTCAGGGACCGGAGTCCGACTGGAAGCGACATTGGGTTGTCCCCGGCTGTCACCTGCGGCATCCATGCGCCCCGTTCCCTGGCTGGAGGGCAGAAGGCCCAGCCACACCACCCCTGGCAGACCTATCCCACAAGGAGGACAGTCCGTGGGACCGGCAACAGCAATGTGACTACGGCGCAGGGCCCCTTCCACCTGGGCAGGGACCACAGGGGCGCCGGCAGCCAGGTGCGGCCTCTGCCCCTCCCCCCACAGAAGGCCCGGGCTCTCGCACACACCAATGACCAGCGAGGGGCACGTGCAGAAGTATCACAGGTAAGTAAGAGGGAAAAGAGCCCATTTGAATTAAAAAAGCAAAACAAAACAAAACTTTATGAATTCGCTTTATATGATGCAAAATAAGGTTTTATGCATTTCATAATATTTTGTCAGTTTCCTCCAGAATTCTGAAGCCACGATTTGACACAGGCAAAGTGGGTCCAGCGCGGGTACCCCCCACCACACTGCACCCTGCAAAGCCCCAGAGGGAGGGTGCAGGCTGTCTGTGGGTGTTAGCTGATCACCCACCCATCCGTCTGCCGCAGACATGGTCGGCGGGGGGAAGCACAGGTGACGGAGGGAGACAGGGAGATGGGCCCCCTTCATGTCGCCTAACATCACCAAGATGCCGCTTCAGAAAGTAGAGTTGGGGGCACCTGGGCGCCTGGACGGCTCAGTGGGTTAAAGCCTCTGCCTTCGGCTCAGGTCATGATCTCAGGGTCCTGGGATCGAGCCCCGCATCGGGCTCCATGCTCAGCAGGGAGCCTGCTTCCCCCTCTCCCTCTGCCTGCCTCTCTGCCTACTTGTGATCTCTCTCTCTCTGTCAAATAAATAAATAAAATCCTAAAACAAAACAAAACAAAAACCGAAAGTGGAGTTAGTCTTCAGCTCTGGAAAATTACCCAGGTTTCAAATTTCAAAGCTCAGCTTTCTGTGTCTTTCCTCCCTGCCTTTGCGCGGACAGTGGTGGAGTCTCACCCCGTCTCGCCTCCAACTACCCACGGAGACGACCTCCACGGCTGGGCCCTCGTGTCCCTGCCGGGGAGGCACGAGGCAAAGCAGGACCGGTGCCCCCCGGTCAGACACCCAAGTCCAGACCCTGCCAACAGGCAGGTGTGTGTGGAGCCATCCCCGAGCGTGAACCTGGAGTTATAGGCGCCAAGTGTTGGAGGCACAGAGTGGTGGTCAGGCTCCCTGCTCGGGGATCTCGCACGCTGGGCTCTCAGGTCCCATGTAGGTGCGCCGTCCTCAACTCACCCCGGGGCCCCCCTGCACCGCGAGGGCCAGCCCGGAGCGCCGCCCACAGCGCCCCACGGAGCTCTGCACGCCCGTGGTCAACCGGGACCCCTTCAGACGGGAAGTGTATATTTTGACTTTGACTTTGTGTGTTTAATAATTCTATTAGATTTACTATAAGACTGATGACTGTGTCTTACAGTGACTTTGATTCATCGTTAGCAGAATTTGAAGATGAATGAAAATTGCCTGCTAACTAGTTACGCGGCAATTAACCTGCATTTTCCTTGGCACCTTTTGAAATATTTTTTTTATTTTATGGATTATGTTTATTCTGAATGTATAGAAATGAATATTTGAGCACATACCGCTTAATGCACCCTCGTAGTAGACTTGTCAAAACAGAGCGTAGCTTTTCCACGAGGCCGACATAACTGGCACCTCGTCCAGCAAATCTGACCGGGTTTGGTCGCAAGTGAAACAGCCCTGGAGCCCATCACCTGCGAGCTACAGCGGGAATGAAGACCTTGACAACATGTAATATATGGGTCTCTGTGCTTCACAAATACTTACATTAATTGGAAAGAAATTCCAGGCAAGTCACATCAGGATAGGTGAATATATTTGGAGGATATGCACATAAATATCACAAGTATTGAACGGCATAATTCCTGAGAAAGTAAGTTAAGATGGTCAATGATAAAGGTCTCCTTTGATGAGCACGCGTTACCCATTCCTTTGTGGTTGATCACGTTTTCTTGCGGTGAGATGAGGCCCGGATGCAGCAGGGAGTCGGGATTCCTGGAGGGGCTGGGCCTCGGCTCAGGGCGAGGGGGCAGCGGGCCCAAGTGGACTCCAGGAGGCCGGGGGAGCAGAGCGGTGGGGGAGCTGGGGGGCGGGGAGCGGGGGACCAGTGCTGGCCTCCGGGAGCTGGGGGGGGACCCTGGAACCCGCGGGCGTTCGGAGGGCCAACTTGCCTTCCGCTCACCCACAGAACAACCAGACTCAGCATGCTGAGACGCGAGCCCGCTTGTATGGTTTCTGCTGTTACAAGACACCTTGAGAATGAAATCCAGCCAGGGTCCCATAACCTAAGCACAATATTCAGCCCTCAGGTTTCTGACAAGTGTTTCCCTACCTCGGCGGCTGGGTGTGCCCCCGTCCTCCAAGGGCTCAGAAACCGACACCTGATTTTCTTGCCTTCCTTCCCCTCATGAAAATGCTTGAGTGTTTGTCCAAAAGATTTAAAAAAGACACAATTATGCAAAGCAAACCTTATTGGCCCTGGGTCCCGACAGAGCCGGGAGGAGGCGAGTGGGGGGGAATGAGCTCAGGGACCCTGTCGGGTGCGGGGAGGGCAGGGGGGAGCAGAGGGCTGGAGGGAGGCGCCGAGTCCTTGGGCAGGTGCACTGCGGCCCCCCCTGCCCCCTGCCCCCCACCCCGCTCCCCCGCAGGACGGTCCGCCCTTCTTGGGGCTTCACCAAGGAGAAGGAAGCAGGGCCCAGCAGGACTGAGTTCCTGAACAGGGAGGTCAGAGGAGGGGCCCCAGAGATGCCTCGCCCAGCATGAGGCCGCCCTCTCCCACTGCCTCGGGCAGGAATCACATCTCACTGGGGCGGTGGGGGGTGACAGCCCTGAGCAACTGGGCCTAAAGGCACAGGCCTTGCTGGGCTCTGGGCTGCAGAGTTCAGGACCTTGTCCCCGGCCACCGACCACACAGCCCACATGGACCTCATTCCTCACTTGGTTCAGTCCATCACATTTTATCAGCCCCCAACGCCCCCCTGCAATGGGCCGTCTCCCCACATGCTCCGAAACGGAGAGGAAGGAGCCTCAGTCCAGGCTGCAGGTTGGGCACGGAGCGCACGCGAGTGTGGGAACCAGGAGCCCCAGGACCGGCCGTTGGCTCCCGGGGCAGCGCCAGGCCCGTGGACCCCCGACTGTGTCTCCAGGGAGCATCTTACTGCAGCCCTAGTGAGGGCGGCTTCAGAGGCCCCCGGTCGCTGCTCCCCAAGGATGGGGTGACAGCGGGAGGGGGTCCTGCAGAACCGAGGAGAAGCAGACCTCGTCTGTGGGAGGACCGAGCCCAGGAGGGCGCTGGCCCTGGGGATGGTGCCACCCGGTCCGGGCAGCCCGGAGGCCGTCCCGCTGCGCGGCTTGCGGGCTGCGGGCGCTCCTGTGAGCGAGGCCGGGCTCTCAGCTCTCTGCCTACGGCTGCCCCGGGCTCCCACGTTAGTTAGGTAGGCCCGGAGAGGTGAATGATGGAGACCTGTGTTCACGACTGTCCACTGCCTTCCTCCATACTGGGCTTCTCCACGGGAATCTGTCACAAGATCTGGCACCTGGTCCCCTGGCCGAGGCGCAGTGCTCCTGTCTCTGGGAAGTTCTGCCGAGCCCTCTGCAGACTTCCCGTCCCTCGTCCCTCCTGCCCAGGGCTCCGCCTTGGAGGCCGGCGTGCCAGCCCTCAGCCCGGTGGGCTCTGCTGGGAGCTGTCCCACCTCCAATGTGGCCTTTGCCCATTTGTGACGACCGATTGAATACTGTGTCTTTAACCCCAAGGTCTTCATGCCCGGGCTCTGCCGATTTTATGCAATCGGCAGCTCTCCAAATTTGAATGAGTTCTCTTAAGGATTGAGCAGAAGAAAAACAGCTGAAAATGCAGAATGATGCATTGTGAGCTAGATAATCCAAGGTTAACTTAATGCGACAGCAACATTGTTATTAAAGTATCAATCACTCGGAAGGATTCTGATAGTTCCCATTTGAGCCTAAAGAGAAACCCGCATGGAGGGACATTATTATGGGGGTTTTTTGTCGTTCATGGGCTGCTTGACACACCTGAAGTCAACAGTGCCTGTGAAAATGTTTATGACTTGTGTGAATTCCCCAGGGCTGCAAATCCGAGGGAAATAAGGGAGCACGTTGGCACACAGACAGCGCCCTGCCTTCCGAAGCCCTTCCCGGAGCGACTCTCAGGAGAGGGGGCTGAGGTCCCATGGGGACCTGTGCCCACAGGCAGCGAGGCCGGAGACACACCCACGGGAGAACATTCCTGAAAGCAACACATCCTAAGGAGGCTCAGGACATCTGACGTCATAGCTCGGGGCAAGGTCAGAGCCCAGGGGCAAGGTCAGAGCCCAGGCTCTAAGTGGAGAAAAGCGTCTTGCAGGACGATGTTCTCAGACGCAGCCGCGTCTGTGGTGTGTCCCCACGGTGGGGTGTCTTACGTGCTTTGCAGAGTCATGTGAACAAACACTTGCAAGTGGGGATGTTTCGTGACGCTGGCAATGCTTGCATGGAATAAAGTCCAGTGAAAGACCAACCAGGCTCAGAAGTGTGAGCGCAGTACTACTCCCATCATGGGCCCCGGGGGGCAGGCCACGCCAACCTGCGCGTGAGGGGGTCACCTTCTCCTTTCCTCAGACGCAGGGACGGCTGCAGAGGCAGGTCTGTGAGGGGTGCGTGGGGGTGCGGACACAGGGCTGCGGGCGTGGGTACGGCGGCTACACATGCAGACATGGTCCTATGCGGTAAGTAAGATGGGGACGGGGACGGGGAGACGAGCCCCAGCAACCGCAGAGCTGGACGGAGGGGAGCCGGCCCCGGGCCTCCGTGCGGTGCTCCGCTCTCTGCTCTGGCTCACCCCCTCCCACTCCACGCGGGGTCACAGGTGAGGTGCTCGCTGGCGGTCCCGGGACGGTCACATCGGTGACTGACGTGCCCCTACCGGAGCTGGAGACCAGCCCCGCTGCCTCGCTGGGGAGGGGTCTCCGGGGACGAGGCCGGGCTCAGCTCTGGAGGAAGCCTCCCTCCGGGCCGGGGCCGCCCTCCCACAGCTCAGCTTTCAGCCCTGACCTCCCCAGGGGGGACACCCAGCCCTGGGAGCCCCGGGTTCTGCGGGGGAGTGGCTCCCCCCGTGTTCGGGGTTGGGCCGTTTCTTTCGCACAAGTGTAACAAGCTGGAATTTTCAAGAGATTAAACAAAACACAAGCAGTGATTGCAGTTTCCTATCTGTGTGTGTGTGTGTGTGTGTGTGTTTGCGCGCGTGACTTGCAGTTAGACTCCCTTGACTGCTGTCCAGAGACACACATCATCTTTGCTTTTCTGCTTTCTCATTTTCTTCTTGATTTGCTATGAAAATCCTCCGAGTCCTGAGTGTTGTACTGAACCTCGGTCCCAGCAGCCAGTTCGAACTTCTGCTCTCCTACCTACCACCTCCGCATGTATGCACGCTCTCTCTCTCTCTCACGCGCACACACACACACACACACACACACACGCACCGCCGGCTCCCACAGCCCTCAGAGGGCACCGAATGCGTGGCTCTCGCACATACTGGGATGTGGCTGCAGAGAGCAGTGATGTCAGGGGGACGAACGAGGAGCTTGTCAACAGAAGACGGCTCCTCTCTGTGGTTTCCCCCCAGCCCCCCACCCTCAGCCGACGGGGGGACCTGGCTTGGGGCCAGCCCTGGCCCGAAAGACCCCCATCTTCAGAGGCCGACTGGGGCCACAGCGGGAGCAGGAGACGAATGCGGCCGTGAAGGCTTTGGGGTCTGTTCCAAGCACAAGGTGGGAAGGACCCCCCTCTCTGCTCTCTCCCTAGAGACCCACTCAGGGAAACAGGAGCCTGAAACCGGCCCCTGAAGTGCCTTCCGAGCAGCCTGCGTGCCCCCCTCAGTGCTGTTCGCCAGCCCCGGAGCACTGGGCGATACAGGCAGAAGTCCAGCCCGGGGCGTCCTCCCCTGCAGCCGGGCGGGGCTGCATGGTGGGTTGGGGGCTTCTGGAACCCCGCTCTGCCCATGTCTGACCCAGGGGGCCAGCATCCTCCCACGCGGTGCTCCTGCGTCTCCTCCTGCGGTCTGCTCCCCTCCCCACTAGCTCTGCCACGAGGGATTTTCTCCACGGACAGGTTTGGCTCAGCCTTCTTCTTGCCCTCTGCCGGACTCCCCGTGAGGTCCCCATGCAAGGGCCACTGGGGTGCAGGCTCCACTCAAGGGCATCGTCAGTGCCCGGCACTCAGCCCCATGCTCCCCTCAGTCGGGAGATCACCGGGAACCCCCCCACCCGAGGCAGAACCAGAGGCTGCGGGACAGGGCGCAGTCCTGGGGACTCCTCGTGCTCACACACACCTCGGTGGAAAGAGATTGGAATCGCGTCCCTACGGCCAACATTGTCGTCTCCCGCGGCTTCCGGAGCCGACCCACCGGAGACGAGCCACTGTGACGCAGGTGCCGCGAAGCCGAGAAGAAAGCCTGTTCCCTCTGCATCCTTATGACATTTGAGATCAGCAAGCAAAACTTGTTTCCAACTCCTAAGTGACATTTTGACAAAATGAGGCAGGGTGGCTGTCACAGGAGGCCCCGCATGTGTCCTGCGCTGGCCTCATGCTAATGAGCCGGGGGGCACGGCACCCCAACCTTTCCAAACTTCCTCTCCCCGGTGCTGGGAAGACACGTATTTCCTTCATTTTTGTCCCCTGTTCTTTTGAACTTACATTATAAAACGATCCTTTCTGCTGTTTTTCTGTATTTTAATTAATGTCATTTCATTTGTACTTGTGCCCTCGGGCTGTTTGAGCAATAAACTATAATTTTACAAATTGCGGCAAAAGTTCTCTTCCACGGTATTTTTGGAAACACAGTGTTTTATTTCAACAGACTTATCCCATTTTTTTTTAAGATTCCCAAGTCTTCCAAATATGTCAACCTTCAACATTGGTTGTCCTAATAGCAAGCGTGTCCTCGAAGGTGTCGTGAGATTCATAGGCTTGCACGTCCCGGGCAGCTCGGGCCAGATGGAAACTGCGTCCCTGCCCACTCGAGGCTGTCACCGTTACCTCTTCCCGCTCCAACAGGAAGCCCGGCCGGCAGGTGACTAGCTGCTGCCCCACGGGGCTGTCTCCATCTGGGGACAGCCCTTCCTCACTTCACACTCTGCCCCCAGCTGGCTTCTCCCAGATAACCCGAGTGTGATGTCGTGAGCACTGATAAGCAGAGGAAGCCAAGAGCCTTCCTAAAATAGGACGGAGTCCGGAGCCCTCAACCAGAACATCACTGCAGGCAAAATCCAGCGCCGAAGTGGGTAATCTCTCTTGCCACCCAACCCGTCAAAGGCGATTGTGAAAGCTGACCCCACTTGCTCCAGAAATACCGCTCAGCTCAAGATGTCTACAGAACAACCCGTCCCTTGGGGTAAGAAAACCAAGGGACTTTGAGGTTAGTTTTCCACAAAACCAGCCTCGACATGACGTGCTGGTTGGTGTTGTTTGGGTCGGGAAGTCGGCGGCCACCTCCGTCCTGCCCGTGGGAAGGTGAGCTCGGGCGGCGTGGAGGGTCTGACCCCACTTGGCTTTGCTCGAAGACTCTGCTTCTGAAATTTCACTTCAAGACCTCATCGGCCTGCAAGGCCATAGACAATTCACCGGAGACCAAAGGCACAGACAAATCTTGACACTCCCCGTCTTTTGGAAAGTCGTTCCTCCCTCAAAAATGTCTGCAAATTCCGGAGGCCCGAAGCTGGTGGTTCTGCCTCTTATCTGCAGAGTGAAGGAAACAGATTTTCACAATGTTTGCAAATAGCCCTATAAACACAATAATTCGACTTCACCCCCAAATGTCAGCCTTTCGGTGAAAATGCCACTGCACTTCTGGTGAGAGAGGACGAACGATAGAAGGCATATTTGCAAGACTTAAAATGCAAAAGTCCCTTTATTATCAAATGCTGTTTCTAAAAGCCACTAAGGAACCCCCTTCACTCAGCTTCCTTCTTGCCAAACGGAATCCAGACAAGCCTAAGTTTCTTATCCTGTTGAAGAGTCTCCTTTATAAACTGCGGTGTAAATAAGAAGAGTGACAGGTCCCACACTATGAGCCACTTTGGTCCCATCAGAGCGCACATCAGCACATTTTATCCTCACAAGTTCTATGAACGGAATGTTGTTTTTTACTTAGGAGCACAGAATGGGCTACAGCTCTTCAACCGTCCAGCGCACACCAGAAACTCTGAGAGCAGGCCCTTACCACCATTTATAACTAGGTGAGTAGGAAAGGCTAACCTCCAGGCTATGATTATTTTAAAACTTTGAAGGATCTGGTATGTAATTGCAATATATATTTTTAAATGCACACTGGATCCTCTCCAACAGACCTGGGGAGGGAGGGAGGCACAGAAATGGTAAGTGACCTAGGGTCCTCTCCATACCCCTGACAGTAAGGTAGGCTAACAGACATTTCCCGAAGTGGTTCTTTCCTGCGAAGAATGACCTTTTTAAATTAAGCAGTGTGGCTAGAAAGCCCTTTCTGGGAAACGAACAATAAATGGTGAATTTTAGGAGATGAAGATAAGAAAATACAATTTATGGACATCTAGCACTCTGCGGAGGCGGACGGGACATGAGCTGGGAGTCACAGGAGTCACTTGGGGACTCTGTCTTTTTCTTAGACCGATCCTTCTAGACCCTTTACTAAGTGAAAAGCTGATTACATTCAATTAACTGTGTTGTCCACTAAAAAAGACCTATGCCATTGATTTTCTGAACAGGATAGTGGGGGAACAGTAGGATGGACTCATGGAGAGGTCCAAGTATGGCACTGGATTAATTAATTAAAATTTGGGTTAGATCCAAGGATGAGGGCTGTAAACATGCCTAATTTGGCATGGGTGAGATCCTTCCAGACAGATTGGAGGCTCAGAAGTTATAAATGAAAAGATGGGCATAATTAACTATGAGAAAACAATGAAAAGCTTTTGTATACAAAAGTCACTGTAAACAAATTCAGTAGTGGTTTCAATCAGGATGAGCAAGCCCACACTGCAGTGACAAACAACCCCTGAATCTCAGTGGTTTTA
>CM053607.1:1052510-1091997 GCA_028646535.1 Procyon lotor
GGAACGTCACTTCAGTCTGTCTAGACAATTATGAACACACGGCAGAAAGGAAGCAATAGTTCACATTTTAAGTCACGAATTCTTCTCCTCTATTTTAAGGTCAAGAACGGCCTATCTAGAGATTTTCGGCAAAGCATGTAGGCACTTATGAACAATTACGCATCCCGGGGCTTATTTGCGTGGGCCTCTACCTTCTGCAGTAATATCTAATATGAAAACTAAATTGAGAAAACCAACTAAATTAAAGCTAATCAGAGCTTCATCGAGGCACCCAGCACAGCAGATAATATTCCAGGGCTCCCTGCAATTAAATTCTTCAATTATTCTAAGTGTTATTATGCTAATTTAAAAGGCTAGGATTATTAGAAAAATGTATAAAGAATTATGCTCAGTTATAGCATTTTATTTATGTGATTTCACATTAAATTATTTAAGGTATGGAAATTATGAGAGTTATCAGTATGTGACTTCAGCCTGTCCCACTGGGGCAGTCAGCAGAGCTGACGGGAAAATGTGTCCCATTTCATCCTCGAGGGGGATCATCTCACGGCTGGAAGGGGAACTCATCATGCATGCAGGGGGGCTGGCCCCAGGTCGCTGCTCAGCTCGGAGACGGGCTTGTCCCCAGAGGAGCACACCTCTTTGTTTGGGACTGGCGCGGTTCGCACACTCCTCTCGACTTACCATAAACCCCAGGACCAGGGAGGAGATAGGGGAGGGGTGCGCCGGGGCTTCGGAGAAACACCTGCCCTCCAACCAGTGATCTCCACTAATGGGGCCTCTGGTTCTTGCAGAGAAAATTATCTCAAGAACTGTCGGTCTTTTTAATACATACATAGGGGATTTTCCGTGAGATTCATATGCTTTAAATCTCTGTTTTTCCTGCCTGTTCGATCTGCTCCTTTTCTTAAAACACTTTCTTCCATCCAAGGTCCTTTCTCTCCTTCCCGCTCCTGTCCCTCCACTCCCCTCTCCCTCCCCAACCTTCTCCCCCCTCCCTCCCTCTGCCCCCTCTCTGTCCCTCCCTCTGCCCCCTCTCTCTCCCTGCTCACTTTCTCCTGTCTATGGCTACAGTATACTAACTACCTCAATTTTTTTTTTTTTAGTTTTGTTTTCTCTATTCTTCCTTTCAGTGATGAATATAGCATTTATCTTCCAAAGCTTTGGAAGTTGGGAGAAAACTCAGGGGCACACGGGACCCTCCCTGCACACTTCCCTCCTCTGCAGGGCCCCGTGCCCCGGCCCGCACCTCCCTGTGCTCAGAGTGTGGACGGGCGGGCGGCCCTGCCCACAGCTCCCCGGGAGGCCCTCCCCCACCAGCTGTCCTGCGCCGACCCCCCTGCCCTGTACCTCCTAGCGGGCAGTGCCCGTCCTGGGTCCCGGCTGTGGCGCCTGCCTGCAGCTCTGTGAGAAATGCGTGGGGGTCTGCACCGTGGGAGACCCTCCCTTCAAAACCCCACGGAATCCACTCACTCCCAATGCCCTGCAGAGCCTGGGAAAACCTGCCGTGCCTCCCTCAGCCGTCCAAGGGCGAGGAGAGAAGCTGCCCTTGTCCCAAAGTCTGAATCCCACTGTTGGGAGTGGCAAGGTGGCCTTCTCCAGCCGGCCCCCAGCCCACGCCTGGGCACGGTGGGGACACTGAGGCAGGGGTGGTCACTGGCTGGCCAGTGGCGTCCATGAATCTTAGACCCGATGGCGATCACCAAACCTTGCCCCTCCTCCTGCATCTGGGGTCAGATGTGCATCCCAGTCCAATGGCTCACCCAGCCATCTCCAGACCGCTCCCTGTTTTTGCTGACAGTGGCATTTCCCCAGTGAAATTCCAGTGCGCTTCATCCCGGGGGGATCTGCTCTCAGAAGACCTTGTGTGACACACCGTGGACCTGGGTGACACGTCAGGCCCCCAAGACCTGGGCACGGTGCTCCGAGAGCCACTTCCTCTCCTCCCTGCTGCCCACGTGGACAGCCCTGGGAGCAAGATCTAACAAAGAAAGATCTCGATGGAGATTAGATAGCTTGTTACGGATTTCACAGTTCACTTCTCTGAGCACATATAACAAGTTCTCAGAGTTCGTAACATTTTGCATTTTTGAACTCTATGGGAACATTTGTTCTGAATTACAAACCGTCTCTGCTAAGTGAACAAACGAACAAAAATCGGCAACATGGTGCTTCCTAAAGCTCCGGGGCATGGGGTTTAGACGATGTGGGAGTCACGACTGCTCCGGTGGGTGTGTTTGCTCCACCACCAGGAGTGTGGCTGGAGAATTAGCACAGCGGACCTCGGAGCACCTCGCCCAGGGGGAAACGGGCAAGAGCAGGTGCGGGGAGAAGGGGAAAAGGGCTTGTCAGCCGGCGCCTGGGCTCCCTCCGTGGCGTGGGAGGCGTTTTCTGGGTGTGGCCTGTGTGCCCACAGGGCTTCGTCCCCCGGGGGCGGGTGCAGCAGCTGATGACCGCTGAGCAAGGGAGTGACCGCTGGTTTCCCAAGAAGCCTGAGAAGCAGGCGATCCCCAGGCTCCCGCGGAGAGACGAAGGCGTGGGTCTGGGCCACAGGTGGAGAGCAGAGCTCACCTGCAGGGACCAGACAGGAGAATCCTGGTGGCGCAGCCAGAACCGCCTCGCAGCCACCTAGAAGGAAGGTTCTGGAGCCCTGCAAAGCTTCGGGCCAGCCGAGCAGCAGGCAGGAGGGCAGCCCAGGCCGGCCCTAGTAATGAGTACCTGTGGGGAGAAGACGGAGCTCTTCTGACCCCGCCTCCCGCGCCCCATTCACCTGGGGCTGAGCTACTGAGGCCACAGCGAGGCCACAGCAGCGTCCAGGGCCAGTTGCAGCAGGACCCTGGCTCCTGGCTCGTCGAGAGCACGGGCGACAGCCTTGTCAGAGCAAGTGGCCCAGGGTCCCCCAAGCCAGCCGATGCGGTGTCTCCTCACCGCGGGAGAGGAGGGAAGAATCAGCCCCCTGCCTGCAGAGAGGGCTGGCTGCTCTCTCTCCCAGGAAGGTAGAGCGCTCTGAGTGCATCTCACCCCGGAGAGGAAACAGGGTTGACCCTCGGGAGGCGCAGATGCCAACAAATGGTGAGGTCTTCAGATGGCAGCCGAGTTTCTTCCTAAATGTCTAATTTCTGCATTCGGCTTTCCGTCCATTAACTCTGGCCACGTGCAAGGGCCCCTGTTTCAGGCTCGCTCCCGCCAGGAGATTCCACTTTGCAAGCTTGAGCCAGAACACGGGAAGCTAAATTTCTTCGAGATGCACGTTTGCACGACCTCGCTGTAGACGCCTACATTAATAGGAAGGCGGAATTTAGCATTTGTGGAAGCTTCGCATGCCCATCAGATGCTTGATAAGCGAAAGGAACCTCATTTCTATTCCTGATAAAAGTGCTGAATAACACGTTGATGATTTCATTTTATGAGTTTCTGTTGGACTGAGGAAACCGCGCACGCCGCAGTATGTGGGGTCTCCTGCTTGCTGGCAAATGGAATGGGTTAAATCAGGACCAGTGAGGGGTGCACGGAGCCCCCAACGGCCCCAGCTGAAGCCCACTCGGCAGCCAGCTCTGAATGCACTGCTACCCCTGAGGTTCAGGACCTGTTTATAGCCACGCTTAGTGTAGTTTTATTACTTTATTTTTAAAGGGACTGGTTGATATATATATTTTGTAAAAAGATTGGACAAAAGGGCGTTCTGTGAGGGTTTGGCCAGCTCCAGGTCCACAGAGCTTAGCATCCAGTCTTTCCTGACGAGGCCTCGGCCCCCACCGGATTCCGGGTCTGCGTGAGCCGGTATGATTACAACCCCTGATGGACGGATGCCCGTGAAAGCACACCCAGGGAGGGCATAAATCTGACCGTCTGCTGCAGCCTCAGCAGAAAGCCGCAGCTCGGGAGGCTGAGGATGTGATTTATGCCCCCACAAGGAGCGTGGCCCCACCTGTGTGCGCTTTCCTGCCCGTATGACTCTGTGTCAACAGCCAGCACGGCCACAGCCTCGCGGGGCGTGGGGTCCACATAAAAACCCCGGTCGAGGGGTCTGCATCACGGGGGCCCCGTGGAGCTCACGTGCTTGGAGGGAGCTGGAGAGCCCGAGTCTCAGAATTCGGGGAGGGTACTGCAGGCTCCCCGTGGGTCCCTGCTGTAAACACAGGACCTCAGGGCACTCCCGCCTCGAACTGCGAGACGAACCATAATGCCCAGTTGCATTTGAATTGCGGATAATCCACCAATGATTGCTTAACCCACTCGTGGCCCCAGTGTCTCAGCGGGCACGGGGCACCAAAAATTATTCAGTGTTCCTCTGAACTTGAAATTTCACTGAGATGCCTGTACTTCCATTTGCGGAATCTGAGTCAGCCCTTGGCACACCCACCCTGGTCCTGTGTCAGCCCAGAGAGGACCCAGCAGCTGGTCCAGAGCAGAATATGTACACACGTTAGTTAGAACATCTGAAAGTACCGGACACGCTGAGAGACGGGCTTGCATTTTCCAGGTGGGAGTGTTAGTTTATCGGGGCTGCCGGAATGCGCCCCATAAGCAGGGGGTCCTCAAACACGTGTATGTATGGTCTCCCCGCTCTGGAGGCCAGAAGTCCGAGGTCAAAGTGTCGGCAGGGCCGGTTCCTTTGTGGCCAGAGGGAGGGTCCGTGCCAGGCCGCTCTCCGCTCACCACACGTGACGTTCCTCGGCTTCTCACGGCCTCACCCTTCCTGTCCTTCATGCCCACACGGCACTCTCCCTGCCAGTGTGCCCGGGTCCTGCCTTCTCTCCCCCATAAGGACCCTGGTCTCTGCAGTAGCACCGCCCTGATGACCTCACTTGAGCTCGATTACATCTGCAATGACCCGACTTCCAAGTTAGGTCCGATTCTGGGGTCCCAGAGGCTGGGGCTTCCCCGTGTGGGCATCTGTAAGACAGTCCAACCCTGGACAGGGGGCCGGTTGTCCCTGCGGGGGGTGACCACAGTGACATCCTCGAACACGCTAGCGGACCAGGGGTTCCCCCACAGTCCCCATCCAGACTCAGGAGACCGGGTATTCGGCTCAAGATGAACCCGGTATTAAGTAGTTCTTACAAATGAGCACGTCCTGTGAGACAGAGTGTATTTTTTGCTGCTTTGCCTGGTGCTGGGCGCCCCCCTCATCCTCCTGTCGTTCTCGGGAGTCGTGTGAGTTCTTGGGAATGTGTGCAGGGGGCACGGGGGCTTCGAGGAGGCAGGGTCCCCTCCCTGCCCTACAGCGGGGGTTTGCCGCCGTGGCCTCACTTTGAGACCGCCTCGCCCACACCTGCCGCCCACGTCACGGAAGCCGGGGAGGGAGTGAGAAAGGCTGCGGCCAGTTTGCCCCCCTATCGGACAGACGTGTGACACGGGATGACACATTTACAAATGGTGTGCCTTGAAGATGATCACGGCCAAGAAAATGGGAGCCAAGAAGACATGTAAACTCCGTGCTGCCTCCCAGGCCCTCCGTCCGGCCCTCCTCCAACAGGGACTTGGCCACCGAGCCGTGGCCCAGGGCCAGCCACACAAGCCGAGGGAGCCGGCCCCTGTTTCCCACAAGCCGCAGGGGTCAGAGCAGGGCCAGGAGCCCGACCCGGGGGAACACGGCGTGTGCATCCGTCTTCTCCGGGCCAGGCCGACCAGGTAGGCCCCGTGTGGGAAGGCAGGCCCTGCGGGAAACAGCAGTGACTTTGATGCAGGAAACCTTGTGTTGATATTTGTGTGTTTCCCTTACAGAAACAGCAATGACAGGACTGTGAAAAAGAGGCTTTGGTCCTGAAATGCATTTCCTTTCTTGAATCAGCAGGCGCGGCGGTTGGCCGTGCAGGCACTGGTCCCCTCACCGGCGGGGCCGTGCGCGTGGTGCGCTGTGTCCCTCACCCACGGCCAGAGCAGAGCCTGTGTCCCAGCCCTCTGGCAGTGCCCGCGACAGCCCTCCACGGTCGGTCTCCTCATCCTGCGTCTCCAAAGCTCTGAGACGAGTTGGGGAGAATCAGACCCGGCAGGAAGCCCCAGGCCCCCATGAGGGGGGGGGTCCTGCTGCAGAAAAGCAGAGCCCTGTGCTCCAAGCTGAGGGGAGAAGGAGGCCGAGTTGCCGTCACAGTCCTGCCCATGAACAGAGACGCGGGATCCCAGGTCTGCCCTCGGCACCCCACTCCCAGGGTAGCGCAGAGTCCCAGGACTGCAGGCCCCCAGACCTGGCACCGGGCACTGTGTGCTCTGGGCGTGAGCCTTGGCCTCGAGGAGGACCCGCTCCCTGAGTCACCGGTGCAGGGAGGAGCCGCCGCCCAGAGGCTGACGTCCGTCACCCCGCCCTGTGCCCCAGATTCCAGTGCCTCTGCCGAGGGCTCATCGCCCACTGCAGACACCGCACCTGGAAACCAGTAGGCCTCGGGGATCTGTGTCGGTCTGAGTTTCCAGACAACGGACCCTGAGGCAGGGATTCCTGTGTGAGATGTGACCCCGGGAGCCCCAGGCTCTGAAGGTGTGGGGCTTGGGACTGGGCAGCCGGGAGGCTGGTGCAGACCCTCCTGGCGAGCCCCCCGGGCCTGGGGGAGTGGGGTACGGCCACCCCGCATTTGTGTGTCATCTTCCCCCAAAACAAGTCCCACCCCTGAGTACCTGTGCACGGGACTCTGTGGGTATCATTTGTGAACGTGACGTCAGGCTGAGTAGGGAGGCCTCGACCCCCGTGACTGGGCGTCCCTGTAAGAAGAGGAGGGGCAGGAAGACAGAACAGAGTCCCCGCAGGGACAGAGGCACGGCTTGGCATGACGTGACCACAAGTCAAGGACGGCCGGCAGCCCAAAGCTCGGCTAGGCTAGTGAGGATGCCCCCCGTCTGCGGATGGAGCCCAGCCCTGCTGATACCCTGGATTCTGACTTCTGGCCCCAGAGCTAAGTCCCTGGCCATGTAGCCCTTTGTGCGGCAACCTCGGGGAACAGACGCACCCGGGTCCTGTCCGTCACAGGTTCGGGGCTGTGGGATGATCTCCCTCGGAGCTGCACTCAGGGAGCTGGTCGAAGCCAGAGGAGCCCAGGACAGGCCGGCTGGGTGCATGGGGAGCCCAGGGCGGGGGGGGATCGAGGAGGCCCTGACCAGTCTGATCCAGGACGCTTCACCCGCCGACGCCTCCTGCCGGGTTGCCCTTGACCTCGGTCGGTCTGAGGGTTGACGACAGACCCGCCCATGTGACCCTGGGCAGCCTCCTCCAGCAACACTGCCACCTTCCGCGGCCCAGAACCGTCCTAACGTGACCAGATCATCCATCCATTTGTTCATTCAGCGAGTCCTCGCCGGGCGTCCTCCATGCTGCGCACCCCATGTCAGGGGCAAGGGTCACGGTGACCCCCAGGCCAGAAGGAACCCCACTCTGAGAACACAAAGCTTACTATGAAAGATAGAGAACGTTTATTTCCCTCCAAAGATCAAACTTCCTCCAAGGACGAGGGAACCGGGGCCTGAGCTCTCCCTCCTCCTTGTCCTTCCGCACGTGGCCAGAGTTGCCAACAAGCCCCTTCTCAGCAAGAGCTCGCGGGAGGAGACCGGGCTGCAGAGCGGACACGCGTGTGTGGGCTGCACCACGTGCCACGTCCCGTGGCAGCCACAGGCTCACTCGCCTCCTGCGAGGGACGCGCAGCCCCCTCCCTGCTCCGGGCGTCCCTGCTCAGCTCTCCGGGGGCCCGTGCGGGGTCCCCCTTGGCAGCGTGACCCTGGGAAAGCCACTCAGCCTGCCCGGCACTCTGGCCCCTGGCTCCCACGGCAGGCAAGACCCATGATTATGCTCCGAACCCATATTCTTGAGTCGTCTAAACCAAGAGCGCGTGTGCCTGTGGATTTATAAACACCAAACAGATTGGCAGACTGTGGAGGTTCATTTTTATTGAGTTGGGATCATTATTATTTTTCCATTGTTCTTCTTTGCAGTCATCTTCTTAGAGCTGAATACAGAGCATAGCGAGGCTTAGCCCGCAGAAGGCGTCCTGCCCGTCTGAGCAGCGGGACAGCAGAGGTCTGCCTCTCCTGCGTGTCTCCCTCGCGGGGATGTCGCCGGCTGCGGAGGGGACAGATGCCTGCACGGCCTCCCGGACACGGCGTCTGATTGCGGCGGCCCGGCCACGTCCAGGCCGGTCTGGGTACTGTTCTGCTTCCCCAGCAGTTTGGGGCAAAGGCCGGGAAGCTCAGTCTTCCCAGACAGGAGCCGCGTGCCCGAGGGGATAGAGCGGCAGGCCGGCTCACCTTCCTCCCAGGGAAGCCTCCTTCCTCTGAGGCCAGGGACACGAAGTAACAGGTCCCTGGAAGCACTCAGGCCCAGGTGCAGCAACCGTGGGTGGGGGGTGGCCCAGCCCCAGGGCTGAGGAAGGTGTGCATGCGAGCCCCACGCAGCCTGTCCCGTGGATGCCCTCTGACGTCTCGCAGCCGGAGAGCCGAGCAGTGACATTTAAGCAGCGTGCCCTCGGCGAGGCTAGCCGGCTAGTGCACACCGGCGAGGGCTTATCCGTGTTAACATAAACCCTCATTAGAGGGGATTAGGAGAGAAACAGTGACAAACAGGATGGACACTAACCCTCGGAGGGTCCCAGGCAGACGCCACACACTAATTATCCTTTCAAATGGCTTGAAGATGCCGAGCATGAGCATCAGCGTCTGTGCCCAGGATGCACAGGGAATTGTGTTTTACATATGACAACCTGTTTGTGTTTTGCAACAGTTTTATGTGCAGCACCCCAGCCACACACAGGCACGCGCACACACACGCACACGCACACGCTCACGGACCCACAAGCATGCACACGCACACCCATGGTGTGCACCTGCAGCCGGGATGTGTGTGCAGGGGCTGAGGCTGGGCTGGGGCCCCTGGCTCGCCCTGAGCCCTGTGCAAGGACCGCTGGGCACTGCCCCCGACCCCGCAGAGGCAGGGGCACCGGGGACAGTTGGAGGAGCGGCCGCTCCAGGCCCGGTGTTGCTGGGGCTGCGCTCAGGTTCTGTGAGCAGGGAAAACGCATTTTGCATTTCCCAAAGCACAGATGGCTTCTCCGACCTCCTCAAGCCACGTTGGCCAAGCCATTGTGCTCGTGTGGGTCTCACAGTGGGCTCCCTGAGGAGGGGCCCCATGTTCCAAGCCTCCTCCCCACCTCCACCACCCTCGCCCCTGGACACCCTCCCTCCTCTGCGGGCCTCAGGAATGCAGACCCCCAGGGCCCCTCGGGGTCCAGTCCGGCAGGTTCTGGGTGCAGCCTTGCATTCGTGTCCTTGAGCGTCCCAGCAAGCGGCTCCCCCAAGGGCGTCCCAGATGTTACCTGCACGCCTCCACGGCGGACATCTATTACAGGGGAGCCCAGGCCTGGGGCCGTGACCCGGGCTCAGGTCAGAGACCCAGACAGGCTGGAACAGACCCAGATGGCGAGGTTCTGGAGAGGGTCCCACGGACGATGTTGGAATGTGGTGTAGTGTATTTTCAGGAGAAAATTGATGCTAATCACTTGATAAATACCTTTGGTACTTCATACATTCACGGGAGGTCTTAACACATCGTTTAAAATTTTCAGCTATACGGAACTGCCTTTTATGAGGGGGATTATATTCCATCGTGGTATTTGCAAATTTGGAAATTCACAAAGGTCTTAGAACACACCTGCCGTGAATGTAAAGTGTGCTCCCTCTGAACCACTGTTGTCTGAGGACAGACCAAAGACATCGAGCTCAGATTGAAAACAGGGGTGATATTATTACAGATCGCCAAATGGTATTATTGCAAATAAGAGAGAAAGAGCTTCTGGAGGGTAGGAATTCCAAGGCACAGCAACCGAGAAGGGGCCCACTGCGTCTCATTGGGATGTGTGGAAGGGCTGGGACGGTGCTGAATCTGGGTGTGGACGGGGGTGAAGCCTGCACGTGCGTCTCGGCGAGGACGTCCCCTCTGTGGCGGGAAAACAGAGCAGGGCGGGGACCCGAGGCACGTAGTGGGGATGGCCGCTGGTTTGGCCCATCCCTAGACTTACCAGGGCAGAACTCTGTCCAAGGTCACGAGTACCGTCTAACAGCAAAGAAGGGCTCCGTGATACCCGTGTGGACGGTGGGGCAAATGCAGCCGCACGCGGGACCGGAGCGGCCGTCAAGGCCGCGGGAGCACAGGTGCGCGAGACATAGCGCGAGGAGGCCCTCCGGAGCCCCCGGGCAAGCCGGCCTTCCGCTGTCCCCACGGCCCTGTAGCCTCCACCCCAGCACCCCCCCTGTGAGCCCTCGCCCAGACCCCATCCACCTGCAGGCGCAGGAGTGCACGGCCGGCCCCCAGAGGAACGTGAAAACGCCGCTCCGATCTTTCTCATCGATTGCAGAGATGTGTGGCTTTTTCCATCATCATATTGGGTATAATTCTCGCCCTAGGAAGTGGAAAACGCTCCTTCATGCGATCAAAGGGTAGTTCTGTCCTCCTCAAACCTCCATTAGGCTTCCCATTAAAAATGAATGCTGCTAATAATTTCATTTATATGCATTAGTATTTTGGGGGGAAAAAAAAAACCTTCACTGAATTTGCCTGGAAACTCAGAATGCTATCAGGAAGCACCATGACAAGTCCTAATATCATGGTATTTCCCTGATTTATCTTTCCTTCCCGATTGTAATATGTCGCTATTATATGACAAAAGCATCGCCTTAGGAGAAGTACACTTTTTTTTTTCCCCTAAGTTGAGCTCATCTGTTTCTTTTAGTTTCAAGCTTAAACTAACGGGCATTTTCAAGTCTACGTGGCAATGCACACACATGGCACTGTAACAGCTTCTTCTTGGCCCGAGTTATTTATTTAAAGTGGAGATAATCGAATTTAGAATTAGTTGGATGAGCGTTATTGGTTGATACAGTTCCAGTACCGTATTTTCCTTTCTATTAAGTATATCAGAGCAGCGATGTACATAAACAAAGCTCAGGCTCCTGATGCACATATTTGCCGACGGTAATACCCACGTGTCACCTTTTGCCCATCACATAACGCCCCTAAAGGCATTGCGGGTTAACGGTGATTTAATCCCCTTATGCATGCATAATGTGACAAGCTTTGCATAAATAATAATAAATAATTGGTATGTATAAATAATTTATCATTTATTTTTGCAGTGGAAGTAGAATTCTTAGGCATATTTTAAACAAAGGAAACTGCAAACATGATCTCAATCAGAAAGGGGGTTAGGTCTTCCTCAAACACAACTTTCAAAGCTCTTGTGAATTCTGCGTATGCTTGGGACTTCTTTTGGGAGAGTTTATTATATCACCAAAGACTCTGAAGTGTGACATACTACATAAAGAGCTACAAAAATAAATTCTAAATTAGAGACATTTTTTCCCAAAACAAGCTTTGCAATATCCATTATTAAAAATGTTTTTTTCCCCTGAGCATGCACCCAGTCCAAACCTTCACAGTGAAACAAATTGTTTGGCATGAAGATTTTTTTATCTCGTTTGGTAAATGTTTCAGATTAAATGTGGGCGTCTAAATCTAAGTATACGCCAGACACAGGTGAAAGAAACAGTAACAGAGTTGAGAACTGGTCACCTGTCCCGTCGGAAGACCAGACGGGGCAGATGGAAGGTTGGATTATCGCACAGATAGCAGTTACAATGTGGCTACATCTCCGGATACCTGCTCCCTCCCACTGCACCCAGGACCAGAGGGGATAGCCCTCCCCGCGCCCCGGGACAGCGGGGCCTGGAACCCAGCCCTGTGCATGCAGACCTGCCTATTTTCCTACCTGAACAGACATCTTTTTTTTGGCTTCTCAGCCCCAAACACTCATCTGTGCATTTAATTGACAAACATGTGTTTGGCCCCGGGCTGACTTGGGGGATCCTGACTCTGCCCTTGATCAGCCTAATGATTCTGGAAGAAATTATTTTGAGTGTGACTCTCACCTCCTTATCCGTAAAGTGGGACACTGTCTTCCAATGTAGGGACATTGCTGGATGCTGCGGGTCACCTGCCCAGGCTCTGCCGCGTGCCCCAGACCGCCGGCCTTGGCTCCAGACCCTGACTCTGGGGGCGGGGCTCTGCCCGGGCCCCCTGGTCGGCACACCCCCTGCCCCGGACAGGCTCCTCTCACCAACATGGACCTGATTCTCCTATGGGAGCTCCGTCCTCCCCTCCGAAGCCTGGGGTCTTCTCACCAGCATGGCGTCTTCTTCACCTTTCTTCCTACATTTGCACCTTTAGAACAGTTTTACCAGTTGGGTCAGGCAAAGAAAATAATTGTGTTTTTGGGTATTTAAAAGAAAAAGAGTAACAGGAACAAAGGGATAGGCACCTTCGGTACTTATAACTTCCCCCTGTCCCAACCCCTGAAGGCAGGGGTCCATGGGGCTGCCCCGGACTTCTCCAAGTCCCACAGCTGAGCGTGGCAATGGCCAGGGGCCGATGGCGAGTCCGGGTGGGCAGAGTCCGGGGCAGGGCCAGCGTGCTGAGCAGGTGAAGCGGGGAAAGGGGGGGAGGACATAGGCATGGGGTCGTGCGGGGGGCATGGCGTCCGCAGGAGCAGATACGGCTTGCCTGGGAAGGACTTCCATGGACATCAGTTGGCGCCGTGCGCACGCACACCTGCAGAGGAAACACACTTCGGGGTGTCTGTACGGGGCTGGAAATGAGAACACGGGTCCGGACTCTGACCGCAGCCCTGACTCCCCTGGGAGCCTACAGTAGAGGCAGATAGAGGACGGGCCACCGCGTGCACCTGCACTGCCCGGACCCTGAATGCAGGTGGAGGACAGAGTGACCCACGGGAGTGACCCCGGGAGCCCAGGGGGACTGAGCAGGAGGAGGGAGACGCAGCGGGGGTTGGAATCACAAGGGCCCATTCACACGAGCGCGGCGGGGCAGAGAGCAGTTTTCCCCCAGCGCGTGTCGTGGGTTGAACGGTGCCCCCCAGAAAGGTCAGGTGATATCCTAGCCCCCAGTGCCTCCGACCCCACTTGGAAACAGGTCTTTGTACAAGTAATCACGTTCGGGTCCACACTGGAGCCTTCGGACCCCAATGCCGTGACTGGGGTCCTGTAAGATGAGGGGACTTTGGACCTGGAGACACAGAGAGGAGGCCGCCACGGGACGGTGACCAGGCGACAGCAGCCTCGAGGAGGGGGCGGAGGTGGGCGTGATGCCATCCCCAGCCGAGGAGACCAGCAGAGAGAGCGCGGCCGTGCCGCCTCCGTGATCGCAGACTTCTGGCCTCCGGACTTGCAGACGACAGATCTCCGTGGTTCTGAGCCTCCCGCGGGGTGACGGGCCCTGGCCGCCCTGGGACGAAGGTCCATGCACGTCTAGGGATGAAGGGCCAGGGACTCGACAGCCTCGCCGGCTCCTGGCTCACCGCAGGCTCTGGTTTTCGCTCATGGCTCCACAGGCAGCTTTCTCCCGAGCTGCCGCGGGCTCTGAACATCCCGTCTGTCCTGGTGTTCAGGAGCCTTGATTTTTCCTTGCGATGGTGGAGACCGCTCTCCAATCGCCTGTTGGCCGGCCTGCTTCTCACCATCCCCGGGACAGAGACCCCCTTGCTACCAGCACTCTCTGTTTCTTTATTAGGCTCTGTTGCCCCGAGGAGGGAAGAACATTGGATAAAACTTCAGGAGCGCGTGTTCCTCGGGAACCAGATTAAACTTCTCATCAAAGTTGAATTTTCCCGTAATGGGTCTCCAGGAAAGGACAGCATGATGGGTCTGCCGGAAGACGGGGCACGCACGGCAACTGCTTTTCAATAATGTGACAACCCGCGCGGCCTGTGACAAGCGTGTCTGTGGGTGTCCCTCTCCGGGAAATCCCCTTGTGCGGACACTTAAGGGGCCCGATCCAATCACTGATGCCATTCCTGACCCCCACTCAAGAAATCAGAGCCCCTTGCAGAAAGCATTCTTGACCCGTCAGGGCTGCTCCTTTAACTTGGGTGCGACGTGATATTTCTTTTGGCAGGGGTCACTGGCGCGTATCACCCATCATCACTAACTTATTAGATCTCAAGGCAATTAGCTAAAAACAAACAGAGGAGACAAGCCTGGTATTGAAACATAGAAACCAGAAGAAAATAGCCCATGGCGGTCCATTATTTTAGAGCGGCTTCAAAGGCCGAGGACGGGTTTCTTAGCGAAGAAAGGAGTGTATTGTTTTCACACAATATCTATACAGTAAAAGAGCTTACTGCGTTATTTTCCTACTGATTTGGGTTACATTCGAGCTTGCCTTAAAATAATAGGTTGGTGGAAAGCACTTTTCAGTTTCCACCTGAACCCAGCCTAGTATGATTAGCCAAGGATTAAAAATCCAATTAGACTCTCCCTTAACCCGAGAAATCAGACGAGGAATTCTGTGAGATGTATTGAAAACCACTTCTTAATACGATTGAGTGTGATAACCCACACCAAACAGAAAGCTGGTCTCCTAGGGACCCCCTGAACCTTCAGGATAAATTGACGTTCGCCGTCTTCAGTACAGATATGTGTTCCTTGCTATTAATTGTATTGATTAAGGACAGCAGACGTGTTTAAATAAATATCCACAGGAACGTAGTGATTTGTTCTTTCTCACTGAAAGCTCGCTCGTGTCGTGGGTTCTCTCTGCTTAGGAAGAGTACACGTCATGGTTGGATCCCGAGGCTTTTGAAAATATTACATGTTAACGGCATACGTAACGACCTTAAAGGGAAAGGTAATGATTTGCCGTGTGCCCCATATGGATTACTCGGTTAAGTGCTATGGACATGGTAAATATTACCTTATCTAATGTGATTTTCCTTTAGTCACATGTGGTAAATATTACTAATTTGGTGAGGTAAGAGAGTCCTTGATTTTTATCGCTAAAAGAAAACTAAATGGAAAGATTTGGGATAATGATGTTCGTCATAACTGCCCAGGCTTACCCACCCCCCTTTTTTATTCCTCTGCTGTTTAATGCACAATTTGATTTACGCAGATATATATTGTGCAATCGCTTTTGTATTTCAATCCTCTCCCTCAGTCAGAATCAAGTTCTAGTTATTTGACCAGCATGGAGCGGGGTTATACAGACTGAACATTTTAAGACCGTCCATGCATGTGACTGTAATTCGTGGAAACACTCTCACTTGTAGCATGGACTATGTGACATTCACCTGGCGAAGAAAACCCAAATGCATATTTTCATTTAAGAAATGAAAGCGTGTTTTCCACGAGGATGGGCTAGTGAGGGACATCAGGCCCTCACCTCTCCCTCCTGTTCCGCGGTGGGTTGACCAGGGTGGAGTCCTCGGCCAGCTGTTGGGTGAACTCTCCAGAAAAACAGTGACCTTCCATGAGCACCTTGCTCCCATCTCCCTGAAGTAGGGTTCCACTGTCCTCACAGTCTATATGTCAAACAAGGTCTTCATGAGAATTACCAAGACTGCCCCAGCTCCGTGGGCTGGTGCGTGCACTGCTCCGATTTGGCAAAATTCTTTCTCACAAGAGGTTTCGATTTGTTTGCACGCCGTCTCAGGACCTGATTTCCAGACACGATGTGGTGATTTATCTCCAGCGGCCACAAAGCCTTCCCTCAGAAGATCAGACGCCGTTCCTTCAGATCAGATATGGGCCGTTTGTCCCTCGGCCAGGGTGTCGGATACCCCGAGTGGCCACCGGAGAAGGCGGCCATGACTCAGGCCCTCTGTGAAGAAGAGACACGCTCTCCTTTCTGTGCTCCCAAGAGAAGGGCAACTGGAGCCCGGTTCTCTGCCCCCAGCACCCAGCCCTGCTGTTTCCTCTCCTCACTGTGTCCATAATCAGGTTGGACCAAAAGGGAAGGGACGTCTGAAGCCTGGACCTTAGGGTGGGTAGGGGCCCAAGCCGTGCCATTCTGCTTCGTTTTCAGAACATTGCCATTATTTCTAAGGATGAGCATTTCCGTTTCCCATAGTCAGTCTTGTGTTTCACTGAGCCGTGTAGGTAAGTATTTAGAAAGCAAAATATGTTTTTCCTCTTTCATATACGAGCAAGACGTGTTTCATAAACATACACATTCTCTGGAAGAAACACGTCTAAGGCACAGAAGTGGGATTTGGACTTTTTTTCCAGCTGGTGAAATACTGCTCACTAATTAGGCACCTGCCTCAGTTTTAGGGATAGGAAACTAGGACCAAGGTAGGTGAGAGGAACTTTCCAGGTCACAGGGGGGCCTGTGGCGGAACCGGGATGTAAACCGGAGCTTCCTGGTTTGTCTTCCAAACCCCTTTAACGACACCTGCTACGCCAAAATTTGAATCTCTCTCCACTGGATTTTGAAGACAGGAATGAAGTCAAATGTAAAGGCTCTGAGGTCCTTACCTGAGCAAACGGGTGACAAAGGGGCAGGGGGGAGCCGAGGCTGCAGGTGTGTGCGTCCTGACTGTCCAGGCCACGCAGCTGAGCCCGAGGAGCCCGTGGGCCGGCGTCCCTGGTGCCCTTTGCCGCACAGATACCGCTGCCCAGATACGCGAGAGTTTCCTTTCCCTGTCTCAGTTGTTCCTCAGTGTACTCCCCACCAAAACCGTGGTTTCAAGGGCAGAAAGAAAGGAAGAAAGAGCTTAGTTGGGTAGGGATTGCCCTGGAGATGGTTGATAAAGCCACAGAAATGATTGGCTTTGCCCTCGGGGTGTGCACGGGTGTGAGCGCACAGGAAACGCTCCTGTCCTGCCCCCTCTGTCAAACTCACCTCCCTCCAAACCCCACTGGACCTTGGAGGGGCCTCTGAGTTCCTTCAGTCCAACCCCCACTCTTGGTGGGTGAGATTGGAGACTGAAATGGGGTCCCCAGCACCCCCAGGGAACCTCCAGCTTCTTGGGGTCTCCCAGAGCCTAGGCTATTGGCTGGCAGTGCTCCCCTTCACCAGAAGTCTCTGATTTTTACCTATCACTCCCACCTGCTGGAAATACTTCCAAATACGCTCTTTAAGAGAAATAATAAGCGAACAAAAACTGAAAATAAAATGCTTTTCATCCTCTCGCAGACACACAGGTCTCCTTGGGGTAGCTCTACTCCCACTAACTCACCATTCACACTGCGCTCTTCCTCCGGATGGCTTTCCAGGGCGGGTAGAAAGGGGTAGCGAGTACCTCACCGTCATGGACTTTTGGCTCTAAAACCAGAGGCATGAGACTAAAAGAATGTCTTCCTTCATGTGTATCTCTGCCTAGAACTGTGTGGAGTCCACGTGATTTGGTTGAGGAAGACCCCAGCTACACTTGTGCAAACACAATACAAAACTGTTCTGCTTTGTTCTGATGTTCCGGATTCTACCCCGGGAGCCCACATGATGTTTTAGGTCCTGCTCTCATGGGGACTGAATGAGCCGTCGAGAGCAGAAGAGTTGATCCAAGACGTAGGGCTGCTGGATCCCACCCTGAGCTCTGGGAGACGGCACACCTTATGGGAAGGAGACCTCCCCTGCAGCCGGCACCGGGGCACGTGCATCAGTTGGTGAGGGGGAGACCCTCTACACGGCTAGCGGCGCTGCCTTCGGTGTACTCAGTGAGTTGTCTTTTATCAAAAGCATATGTTTAGTTGCACATCCATGCAGACCTTTGACATGGACTGTATTTTCTTTGAATATAAAGTCAGGGACAGCGGACAGTTTGGAGAAGCGCTCCTGGGTCCTCTTACAAAGTCTGCCTTTGTGTCGGTCTGGAGAAATGTCAGCTCCGGTCCTCTCTCCCGAGCAGTCCCTGTCCCCTCGCAAATCCGAGTGGAATATTTGTGGTTTTCAGGGATAGTGAGTTGTTTAGCAAAGCAAAGAAATGGTGTTTAACACTAATATGGGGTTTTTTTTGAGCTTCCCAGCATTTGGAGACTTTCACATCTAAATGGAAATTACGATTTCTTTAGGTTAACACCATATAGAAATAAATCCTATGTTTTTGATGCCTATCCAAAACTCACTGTTGGTTATGTATGTTTACAGACACGGTTTGAACGGACTCAACCATTACTTACATAAGAGCTTGAGATCTCGAGAGTTTATAGATCCTGATTTGTTCCTACAGCAATTGCTTCCTGGAGTACAGATTACGCTATTGTTTTCCTAGTTTGCTTCGTCTCTCACTTCTGCTGGCTTTCTTCGGTTTCCTAACTATTTATTTATAAAGGAGCTCCTCCACCCTGGACACCACCTTACGTATCAAGGATAAAACACTGGAAAGACAGACGGACTCCCGCGGGTTCCTCAACTGCTCGGACGTGAAGGGCTCAGCACATTTCCACCCATCGTCTCCAGGGCATAGGGCTTCTTCCAAGGGAAGGAGGACTATCCTTATTTTAGCACATGTAAGGAAACGTTCAAGGTGAGGGGAAGGGCCATTTTCCAAGCCTGCTCCCCGTGGTCCCACAGCCGGGAGTGCGAGGAAGCCCCTGGCAGCCTGTGCTCCCAGCGGAGGAGAGGGGAGGAGCCGGGGGCAGGCAGCCTTATCTCTACAGGGGGTCTGACCACAGAAGGGAGGGACAGTGCAGTGGGCAGCCGCTGGGCCCCTCCCAAGTCATGCCTGGGAGGGGACACTTCTGCTATCAAATCCCTGCACCCACACCCCAGATGTCCTGGGAACTCTCTGCCCCACGGCGGCTCCCTTCCCTCGTCACCTCTTACCAACAGACCCACCGCATCTCACATTCACGTCCTGCACCCAGGACCCTACGAGGGGATGGCCCACTTCCTAAGCTTCACACACTGTCTCTCCCCTGGTCTTTTTTTTTTTCCCAGTACAAAGATTCTTCGTAGAGTATGGTGTATCTCTCCAGTTATTTAGTTTTCAGTGAAGAGCTCACTTACATTGTGCCAGATCTATCCCCAAACTCGTATTTCGTGATGCTATGGTAAATAGCAATTTTATCATTACAATTTCAAGTTCTTCAGTGCTAATTCTCTAAGTTCCTCCACCAGCTTATTCCTGGAGTGTGATGTCCAGGCCCATCCCCTTCACGTTCTAATGGAATTGTTTTTTGCTGCCTAGGTGAGGGTGTGCCCTGCATCAGACCACACTGACCTGAGAGCCTCACTCCCAGCCGGACAGACAAGCCCACGGGTATCTAGAAGGTGGGTGCCTGCAGCTCCCAGAGGACGCCAGTGCTCGGATAACAGCATAGAAGTTTTCTTATTCTCCTTCTCTGGCACGTCCCAAGAAGGCTCTGTGTAAAAGGACACAAATTTGCGTCATTTACAGGCTTGCCATTTATAACCTCACATAGAGTAATTAGCCTCACATGTGAGTCAACTTAGACATTCGTTTTAACAAATATTTATTTAAAATAGTTACCACTCTGCGCTAGCCCTCAGTATTTGCAAGTCTTTACAAGGTGTGGCTCATGTCCTTTTATTAAGTAATAATTCTCAAAAGTAAATGTTATAGAGGCTTCAGCTCATACTATCTTCCAAGTTTCTGTGCCCCACTCAACTTGGGAAGACTATGTCAGTCAAGCACAGGAAAGTGCTTTTGGGGCGACACAGGAAAGCAAGCCCCAGCTCAGAACAGGCTGCTCAGCAAGACAAGGATGACGACATGCCCGCTCACACGGTGAGGGGAAGGGGGGCAGGTCCTCCCAGGGATGAAGGCGGGAGTGCGGAAGAACAGGGGAAACCATCTGCTGGTGTCTGGTCCACCCCTGTGTAGCAAGGGGTCAATTCTAACACCAGCGTAGAGCAGAGAAAGGAAATAATAAGCATGTGACAAAAACCAATAATATAGAACACAGAAAATCAATAAAGGAAATTATTTACAGTAAATGTTGATTCCATAGAATGATCAATGAAATTGGCAAATTTCTATCTAGATTAAATACGAAAAAGAGAGAGAAGAGACAAATTGCTGATATCATGAATGACAGATATAACAAGATATTGAACTTTATGTCAATGAACTTAAGGACCTAGATGAAACGAACATATTTTTGAAAAATACAAAATACTGAAAGATCCAAAATAACAAAGCTCACTCAAGAAGAAATTGACAACCAGAATAGCCCTGTATCTTTTAAAGAAACTAAACCAGTATTAAAAATTCTTCCCACAGAAAAAGTCAAATCCAGATGGCTTTACTGGGGAAGTGTAGAAAATGTTAAAGAAAGAAAGAATGCCTACCCTACACAAACTTATCCAGTATGAAGCCAGCATTATCCTGATTCTATAGCCAGGTAAAAATATGAGAGGAAATAAAATTATAGTCTGATAACTTTCAGGAAATTAGATGCAAATATTTTGAACAGAATTATATTAAGTCAAGTCAAAAACACATAAAAATGTTAAAACATCATGACTAAGTAGAGATGCAAGATTGATTTTTATTTGAAAATTAACTGATGTAATGAGTATGCTTTTAAAATTTAGAATTATCTCAATAGGTGTAGAAAAACACATTTGATAAAATGTAACGTATTCTTATAGTAAAACTTTTAGTAAAACAAGAATAGAAGGGAACTTCCTCAACCTAATGATGGGAGTCTGTAAAACTTACAGCTAACTCCATAATTAATGGCAAAAAAAAAACCTCACAATATTTTTTACATAACAAGAAAATGATAAGTATTCCTCTCTCGTGTCCTATGTTGAACATTATTCTGGAGGTCCCAGAGGTGACATGATGATAAGAGGAAATTAAAAAATATATGAACTGGGGAGAAAAAAAGGAAGCAAAAATACTTTCAGTTATAAATCTGATAATTTATGCAGAAAATTCTAAGGAATGGACAAAAAGATATTAGGACTACTATGTGAATTTAGTTTGCAGGATTCAGAGTAGCAACAAAAAATCAGAAATTGCAAAAACCATATTTACAATAATATTTAAATATTTTGAAAATGGAGATAAACTTGACAGAAAATGTGTAAGGCCTATCAGCAGAAAACAAGGAAACATCAGTAGGGAAACCGAGAGATCTAAATAAATGGAGAGATGTACTATATTCATGGATCAGAAGATTCAGTATTGTCAAGATGCCAATTCCTCCAAAATTTAACATTATATTCAATACAGGTCTAGTCAAAAATCCTAGCAGAATTTTTTTTTTTTTTTTTTTTTTTTTTTAGAAATGGACAAGTAGAGGGGTGCCTGGGTGGCTCAGTCGTTGGGCGTCTGCCTTCGGCTCAGGTCATGATCCCGGAGTCCTGGGATCGAGCCCCACATCGGGCTTTCTGCTTGGTGGGAAGCCTGCTTCTCCTGAATACGAACAAATTTAGAAGATTTATGCTAACTTAAATCTGAATTTATTAGAAATTGACTATAATCAAGATAGTGCCGGATTTGCATAGAGGTAAAAGGATGAATGATGAAAAAGAGTAGAGAATCCAGAAGTGGGTTCATACAGATGTGGTAAACTGATTTTCAACCAAGTGCTAGGCCTCTCAGTAGGGAGAAGGTGATCTTCTCAACAAATGGTGCAGAAGGATAACTATGTCCACTTTACCTCACCGTCCAATTGGAATCTGGACTTCTGATCCCAAAACTGAAATCTAGGGAGGAACAAAGACAGGGACCATAGAATATGGTCCCCCCATAGAGTGATTCTGGCCGACACGTTGGAGCCCCGGGTACTTCCCGTGTGTCCTGCAGAGCAGCACCCGCTCGGCCAGGGCAGGCCAGTGGGGGCTGAAAGTTTCCAGGTAAGGAGCGCCCCAGTGCCTCGGCCCCGGGCAGCATGTTTGGTACCCCAGGAGCAGGGTTTCTGTCCTTGTCCCCAGCAGCTGGCCACAGTCTGATGCCAGCAAAGTCGGCAAGCACTGCAGAAGACATGGGCTCCTCCCGGGAATGATGGCGGTGCGGCACCTGTGCAGAGGGGAGAGGCAGTGAGTCTGCAGGGAGCGACTGGGGGTTTCCAGTCTGGGCAAAGGAGAGTCCCAGGATGAGCTGTGATCAGCATCAGAAGCAGAAGCCTCTTCTAGCAGCTTCTTGGAGCTGGAGTAGGCCCAGCTGTGAGAGCAGAGGAAACACGGGGAGCAGGCCACTGAGGCGGAGAGACACCCGTCTTCTCCTCCCTCGGGGTGCTCCTTGTGTTCCTGTCCCCTGGTCACGGCATGCCGGTGGCTTCCTCCCTGCAAACACACCAGGCCCCACTGTGCTTCCTGCACTCAACCCCGGGGGAAGTGCACAGGAGCTCTCTGCACACAGCCCGAGGCTGTGGCCCCCCTAAGCCCTTGCCGCCGTGCATCATCCGTGCATCATCGGAGGGGATGGTCTCACTGAGAGCCCACGTTCCCGGCTGCCCAAGGGCCCACAGTGACATGACACAGGGACGTCTCACCGAGAGCTGGGCTTTTTGCTCTCGGGCAAGTCCACCCCGCAGAGTCCTTTGAGGGGGAAGACAAGTCACATCCCCCCCAGCCAGCTTCCTGTTTTGGACAGAGGGTAAAATTTGCAGGGACTGTCTCGGATAGTCACATCTATCTCCCCTCTGTCTCTCTCGCTAGTGAGGATGTCAGTCTGAACTCAGTGGTCGTAAAGACCCGTGTTAGTATTGCCCAGTGAACGAGGGTAAAGGAAGGTGGTCCTGTTGTGATATTTGAGCCAAATATGCCACCCACCCTCTCCGGATTTTGTGAATTTTTTAAAAAATGAATTCTCTTGAAATGACAACCCATGTGTTCCTGGTTGTGAGGTCAGATGTGTTATGGGTCACTGCTCCCAACAAGTCAGGAGTAGTGTTACTTCCCTTATTACGCCCACGAGAGCAGGCTGCAGCCCGGGGGGAGGGCTGGGCTCCGTGGCTCAGAGGGCGACCCCGAGAGCCCCCAGCTCTGCTCTGATCCCTGCCTGGCGTCGCCGCTCCAAACCCTCTGGGCGTCCATCTCAGCGGTGACTTCACTCAACTGTTCCTGCAAACAAGTTCCAGCAAGTTACTCAGCACTTTCCTCTAGGAGAATATGAAATTAGCTGAACAAAGCGGACCCAAACAGGCCTGCCTGCTCCGCGGTGATGAGGCCAGAAATACGTGTCCGAATTGGGAAGGGGTCCATTTTACGAGAAGCAGAGGGACTCAGAAGTGGGCACCTTTCCACCCCGTGTGCCGCCGCCAGGAGAGGGGTCGTCTCACCGGCTCTCAGCCATGGGGGGGGGGCCCCCCGAGCTCACCCCACTGCAGCGAAGGCTCACCTGGGCTGGCCGTGGGACCCGCCGGCTCTCACAGATGCTCCCTCCCCTCGACATAAATAAACATCACAGGTAAATTGAAATCTTATTGTAACCGATAGACAATAAGATTTTAAAAGGTCTGAGAATAGGATCAACATCTTGTTATAATGTTATGTTCCGGCTTAAACAATTTTGAGTTCTTGTGAGGATTCCTCATGAAATATCTATGTTATATGTGGTACAAGCCCCAACTGAGCTTAAAACAAAAAACCAAGCAAAACAAAACAGCAACAACTCGACGTTGCTCAAACAGTGCTTTCTTACTAACCAACAAGAACAATTAGGAAATGTTTCAAATAACTTTAATCTCTGTGCTTGAATACACATTGTTCATGTTCCTATGTCAGCAAGTACAAGCTGCCGCTTTGAGCAGATTTCCATATGCTAATTTACCTAGTTCCCTTCCTGAAAGACTCTAGCTTCCTGACTGTTAATTCCAGCTGACACAGAATGGTTTTGCTTTTCATTCTGGCAAAGTAATGTATTGCTGCAAAGTGATTTATAATAAACAGTGTGTAGGGAAGAACCTCAATGCTGATTGTTTCTGACAACCAAAACTGCATTATTAATGAAATAATATTAGCAGCATCCAGGACGCAAGCTGACTGTGTAGTTGATTTTCCGTTCGGGAGCCCGAGCCTCACTTTCTGTTTAGAGCCTCTTGGAGATGGAGGGTCGTTGCCGAGAGCAGGGCGGACGACCGTGCGGGCCACGTGCAGAGGGAGATGTATCTCTGGTGGAAGACCACCCCTGGGGTTGGCCTGGCACCGCGGCTAGCACTGTATTGCTTCGACATTATTTTTCAGCTTGACCCAACCCCATAAACCTTGATTATCTTGACTCAGAGCTCCCTCAAACCACACGGTCTCATAAAGATGATCCTTAAATACCTCATTCTAGGATCATAAGTGGAAGTACTGTGAACGGTCAAGACGCAGACGCGCGCTTTCCTCCAAATTACAGCGAGCGCAAAACTGGAAGGAAGACCCAAAATCTGAATGGTGCTCTGCGTTAGGTCAGTTTGTGTGATGGAATCGGGGGAAATCCGTAATTTAGCCCCACAAAAGTCACAGCTCCACAATGTGAATGCAGTCACGTACAGCTCCGGAAAAATTTTCTGACCGGATTTGGTGGCAAACTACTCCACGTTTTAAGTTTACTAATTAGACAAAATATCGTACTTTATTTCACCTATTCGCTCCGATTTCTGTTACTTAATTCACTGAAATATTTGTGCTTCTAGTCGAATTATGATGCTTCTTTAAGAGACGGGCCTCCATTGTCATTGGGCTCTGTATTAATTGTGGTATGAACGTTATTGAATTTACTGAGTGCTTTGCTGGATAGTCTCCAAACACTAACAGGCAAATGAAATTAAATAAAAAGGGTCAGCTCTATTTAAGAGCTTTGTGTAAGTGCTTTAGGGACTGGGTCTAATTGAAGAGGCCGTAAACCAAAATGCCAAGTCCAGATGTCACTCTCACCTGAGCGCGCCCGTCGGACCAGAGATTCGAGGGGAATTCAGCACGGAACAGGGGTGTGCAGCCAAAAGGCAAGGTGGGCTTTCAAACAGGACGGAGGAGATGCTCGGAGGACCCCGAGCTGCACGTGAAGGCCGGGGGGGCCAGCTGGGCTCTTGCCCCACGAAGTGAACCTCCCAGCCGAGTGCAGGCAGGGGTGCCCTGCACGCCTTTGCCCCATGGACGTGGCTCGTTTGGCTGGTGTCCCTTGTAAGGCTGCAGACACACACTCTTTGAGACACCTCTTGTTTCAAAATGCCGTGATCTAGACAACGGCTGGAAAGCAGAAATCTTTGCCTTGTTCATCTCAGTCCTGAGCGCTAACAAATGCCGGGAACATAGCAAATTCTGCAAGGGTAGCGAGTGGGACAATGAGCAAAGAAATAGCCCAAAATCTACAAGAAAAACGGCGTTTTTACAAGATGGAAACTACTTTGGGAATCTAAACATTATCCCCATGTTCCTGCCCGTCTCATCTTCTTGTCCGTGGCTTCGCTCTCCTCGGAGCAGGGTGCACCTGTGGGCTTCTGCCGGGCACGGACGCGGAAACACGGTTCAGACAACGCACACTGAGGAAGGCAGGCTGGGCTCTTTCTCTGAGAGATGCCCTGATGTCCTGACCACGACTCCGCGGACACACACCCGCCAAGTGCTGTCCCTCAAAGACGCGCCTTAATGACTCAGCCCCAGCGCATCTCACCGCCGCACACGCCTGACCCACGGCTGGAGCAGTCACAGTCGCTGGGCCACGGGAAGGCCACTGGCCCGCGATCTCAGAGTTCTTACGCTTGTGGGAGCTCCGAGCACTCGGCCCCGCACCCGGACTCCGAGGCCGCTGGAGCAGGTGGAGATAGAAACAGGGAGGGTGAGCGTCTCTGTCTGAAGGACGGGACAGGGCTGCCCTCGGTGTAGCCGCGGGACGGATGCCGGGAGCAGGGCTCAGGTGGTCGCAGAGCCGAGGTGGACGCCGAGAACAGGAGAGGATCCGATCACCCTGGACATCAGCAAGATGGGGACGCTTCCTCTTCACCTAGGATTGGAATCCTCTTGCTTTTTTTCAAAAATATTTATAAAACATGCATAAACTTCATAGATTATACACTCTATTATATATGCGTGTAAGTATTCTATACATTATCTTAAATGTTGGAGAGGACTATTTCATGAAAATCCCTACCTCTATGTGGGCCTGAGGCTTCCTGTCTTTGCTTTGAAAGCAGCTGGGGACGAGTGCCTGGGGGGCTCAGTGGGTTAAAGCCTCTGCCTTCGGCTCAGGTCATGATCTCAGGGTCCTGGGATCGAGCCCCACATCGGGCTCTCTGCTCAGCAGGGAGCCTGCTTCCCCCTCTCTCTCTGCCTGCCTCTCTGCCTGCCTCTCTGCCTGCTTGTGACCTCTCTCTCTGTCAAATAAATAAATAAAATCTTGAAAGAAAGAAAGAAAGAAAGAAAGAAAGAAAGAAAGAAAGAAAGAAAGAAAGAAAGAGAACCTAGGAAGGTTAACACAGAGGGATCAGCATGAGCAGAAGAAGAAGGACCCCCCAGACTCGCTCAGGGGGCTGCCAGGGGTCAGGGTGGGTGAGTGCAGAGTAAAGTTATCTGTCAATATAGCTCTTTCTTTGGAAAAATCAATCGACCAGCTGCATTTCCATGGGCTTGTGAAATTTACCACCAATTTTGCAAAGAACACTCAAGCCAAGTTGGAAAATGCAAGAGAAAGAAGCAGAAGGTTCATGTGCTGACGTCGTCTGGAAAGCAGCCCTGTTTTTGGTAAAGCTCACAGGACCCCAGGGGCACTTTCTAACAATCCTGTGTGGGTGCCTGCTGTCCGCTGGGCTCACTTCTGAGTGGGGGGCACGTCCCGGCAAGCAGCAGCTGGCTGGGGAGACAGCGATGGAGGGACTGGTCCCACTCCATGGGAGAGTGGCTCTGAGAAGCGGCCCAAGGTGCAGGGAGCAGACCAGGGGCCGCTGGCTCCAGATGCTGCCTGGAGCTCTTGCCCTAAGCAGGTCTCTGGAAGACAGCAGTCCCCCACCCACAGGACGAGCTGTAGAAAACATCCTTGCCAAGGTCCCACACTCCACCCATCGAGTAGAATCTCTCCAGGGAAGGGTCTGGTATCTACGGTTTGAAAAGCCCTCTGGGCAGTCCTGCTGGACAGGTAGGGTGGAGAATGAGCCCTGTGCGGACTCTGAGGAAGGCAGCCGAGCAGAAGGTTGCCCGGAGCGAAGGAGGTGCTGGAAGGGGCCCCCCGGCCCCCTTGGCTGGGGTGGAAGTTTCTCACACAGACGCCCCCCAGTGATGAAGCTGAGTCTGAGAGGACCAAGCCAGGAACCAGGGGCCCAGGCACCTTGCACAGCGGTGCTGGGTCCCTGGTTATACGGAGGCGCCCTGGGGGGTGTGGGTCTTGGGGGCGGGGGCTCCGGGCGGAGGGGGGCTGTCCAGACAGAGACAGACCCTGCACAGAACTAGAGAGGTTCACTCTCCTACTGGTTAGGGTAATAGACGTACAATTAGGGCAAGTGGTTCCTGGTTGTCACCAGTAAGGCACAAGGGCAATGAGAATGTGTAGAATGATATGTTAGTGACATGCCTCATTTACATATATGTAAATAATATTGCCATTAATATATAATATACATCATGCATATTACTACATATCATATCATATACATGATGTATATGGTGCATGTACATTAACATACAATTGCCGGCCTAATTTACATACATAACTGATAAACAATGGTACAAGCAGGCTCCTCCTGGAAGATGGTGGGTCACCGCATGGATATTGTTGCCCGCTAGTATAATCGTCTTAGTAAAGAATAAGGCCGGATCTTACGCGGAGAACGTCACGTGCACCCTTAACAAATAGTTGGAAGCAAACCCCCACGGTCCTCACGACAAAGGAGAAGGAAGGATAATGGGAAGAAAGCCTCCATCTGAGCGGACGCTATACTAAACTTTGTGGCCCAGTTCCAGAGTTGGAAAGACCTCCCCTGAGAAAGTCCAGCAGCTTCTAGTCCTCTAAGGAGAAGAGCAGACCCAACCTCCCTGCTCCTGGAGGTCCAGCCTTACCTCTGGACAGAACCCCAACTGTATAACCCTAACAAAGGACCCAACCCTAAGGCCAGCTGGGCCTCGGGACCTCATGTCGAGCTGCAGGCTGCAGGGTTGAAGTGCGGTGACCTCGTTCTGCACACAGCTGGGACTCCCCCAGCAAGGTCACGGTCAGACCACCGAGATACAGCCTGGGCACGTGAAGCTTAAAGCCCACGTTCCTCTCAGTTGTGTAGGCCACACGATATTCTCGCACATACCTTGCAGGCTTTGACAATGTTCTCGCAGACATTAAAGTCGATGTTACCCAACTGTTTGAAAGCACTTTGTAAAATTACAAGAAAATGGGTCTTCTGCTATTGACTCATTGGTCTTCTCTGGATGATAGTCTCGTGCCATTTCCTGGGAAGTAGAAACAACTTAAACATAAGTGACCACAGTCCTTGTGCCCCAAAGTCAGTCCTGGTACGAGCACACTCTCACGATGCCCCCATTTACCGTGGATGCTTCTGGGTGGCCCCAGGCTGGACTCACCCCGCAGCCCAGGCTTCCGTGAGGAACTCACACTGTGAAGACGCCCGGCACACATTCCTCAGTGACAAGAACCCCTGTTCTTCTGCTCTTCTGAGGAGTCCTGTTGTCCATTAGCAGATGTTCATATATTCATAGAATGTTCTAGAAAAATAGACAAGCTGTTTAATCAGGGCTTGGGAAAAAGCTCTTTTCCTTTTGTCTTATAGCTTTTGTATGTAGATTTTCACCAACAGCATTTATCACCCCCCCAAAAATAAAACCAGACTGTTTTCCAGTTTTGCTACTGGATTTAGGGCCTTACCTCCCAGTCCGTGCAGAAAATGTGGGCAAGACACCTGGTTTGTGCCTGAGACCCTCATCCTCCCTCCTTGCCTCCGAATTTCCACGTGCCCCAGGACCTATTCCTCTTCTCGACCCTTCGGTGAACCAGGAGGGGCCACGTGACTCCAAGTCATTTGACAAATGAACTACAACCTAATGTTATGTGCTATTCAAATGGCATAAGCCGGGGAGGGAACTCTCTCTCCCGTGCGGTCATGCCCAATAGATTTCAGCCATCTTATTAAAACATGGCACCCTTGTCATGATTTACTCGAGGCAGGCCTGATGGAGCCCATCACGGGCGGGACAGGAGGTCACGTTCAGCTGGAGAAAATTCGGGGGGCAGCCCCGGCGAAGGCGGGCATGCTGTGGGGAGGCAGAGATGCCACCCTGCATTCCAGGGAGACTGATGCTGGGAAGACCTCATCAGTCACCACCACTGAGAAGACCAGCACCTCTCTGAGTCTCTTTACGCACCGCCCGTGGATACTCTCTGTGATGTGGTTTAAATAATAAACACGTGTGACCGTGGTTAGTGGAATGCAATTTTTTACTTTCATTCCCCTGGAATGGGACCTGCTTTTGAATTATGTTATCATTTATTACAAGGCCCATTGGCGTGCAGTCTCCCTTTCTTCTCCTGGCTCCACACGCGTGTGCACTTAGCATAGATAGTGCAGAACATTTTAATCACCCACTCTCGGAACTCCGTGCCGCATGCACGCGCACCAGTGGACACGGGGTCCCGGAGCTCGCCTTGGGATCACGGCCGCGGGCGCGGGAAGGCCCCGGGCGCCACCGCAGCAGACACAGTTTGCGACTGACCTGTTTGGAAGGGAGCAGGATTGCTGAACGGCGGCAGACTCCATCAACGGGTTAATAATTTTACGTGCTATTCTTTTCTGAAAAGGCTTATTTAAATGTTTATCAGTTGTGCAAAGTGGAGCTGCACCGGCGACTCGCTAGGGACGGCTCATCATTGCCTATGCATGGGAGCGTTGTAGGAAGATTAAAATAACATTGAGTATATTCTGTAAATGAAGGAGAGAACTAACAGAAGCCTCTGGAGTCCATTATAAATTTTAATAATACATCAAGGTAATGTAACCGAATAACTGATCTCTAAGGGAAGAAACACAACATTTGGCTAATATTACAATTTAAATTATGAAAACAAAAAGAGCTTTTAGTTAATCTTGTCTTTCTGCTTTTATTCTTCGGGCTCTTTTTTATTTTCCCTGAATCCAAAACACCATGTAAACAAATAAAAGTACGGGAGAAAATAAACAGTTTGGCATCTCAGTAGATTAATTAATGTGCTTCAGCCTTGGCACCAGTAGGCGAAAATTATGTGCATAAATAATATCACTAATTAAAAAGATGCAGATTAACATGCAAATAATGTTAATGAGGATCTGCCATTCCAGAGTGGATTCGCATAACATCAACAATTTAATGGGTTGGAAGGCTTGTGTTTGCATTACATTAATAAATTTCAAAGACCTTGCATAAAAAAGTTCTGTCGGAGCCTCTGTTTCCCACGTGTGAGTTATAAATTCTGTGGGCAGTGGCGAGTGCTTGTTGGCAGATGCCAAAGTCATTATCCGGAGGACTGTTGAGAGGGTGCCACGCGCCAGCGCGACCAGCTGTTGGGAGCTGGGCAGTCGGCGTGATTCCGTGCCAAGTATTCATAGTATCTGGGTAGTCTTGATATTTATTTAAACTGATTAATATTTTGTGCTCTGCATCTTGATCTGGAGGGAAATCATTTTAAGCAAGTGAAGTTCGAAAAAAAACAAAACAAAACAAAACAAACACAACCCTGATCAGCCTTTGATGTGTCCAGGAAGTCAAATGCATAATGGAATTGACTAAGCAGACATAATCTCGAGCCAGAGACAAAAACAGCGCAAAGCATCTTTAATGATGTCAGAGGACGCTGAGATAAAGTATTCCGGCGTTAAGTTCCGAGTGTACCCTAATTCACCGGGTTGTGTCCGCAAACGAATGAAACCAGGCTTTTCTGTCCCTTGTTTGCTCCTGGCTGCAGGTGGGCGGGTGCCGCTGTGGACAGAACGTGCGGAGGAGAACCAAAGACCGAAGGAGGGCCCAGTGGACTCGTTCCTAGAACACCACGTTACCTTCCTCCGTCTGCCGGGCGGTCCTTGCCCCTGGTCTGGGGGCTCCCTGGCTGGTGGGGAGGCAGCGTGGGGGGCAGGAACGCGCTCGGCGGTCAGCCGCCCGGGTCGACCACATGCCCACCTTCTGCCCATGAGCTGCCCGCGCTCACACTCTCCAGTCGGTGGGGAAACGTCCTTGACCGCAAGCTGGCCGTGAGCATTGCAGGATGCTACGTACTCGGGCCGGGGTCCGCGTGGTCGGGAACCAGCAACCGTGAGCCCCGGCGAAGCCCCACCCCCAGGGGAGGCCGGGCGAGGGGCGGGCGGGGGACGCTCCGAGCACAGCTCCAACGCAGAGCAAAGCATTCCTTCTCTGCCAAAGGCAAAAAGCAGCAACTGGCTTTTGCACGCCCCCCAACTTGACCTGCCACACCTCCAAACCCTGCGTTCACACCTCGAGCTCCCGGAGCAGGGGTTCAGCGCCCACCTTTTCGGAGCCTGCTGATTTGGGACAGCTCTCCGATGGGCCTGCCCGCTGGCCTCCTGAGGGTTCTCAGCGGGTCAACTGGGGGTGCTAGGGCTCTCCGGTGCTGCTGCTGCCCGCCCAGCCCAAGCCCATGCAGTCCAGCAGCTGTAGAGGGCTGGCAGACGGGGGGAGACGCCTCAGAACTTCCAGATTCTGTGTTTTCGGTCCTGCTACCTTCAGAGAAGCAAAACTAAGGCTCGTACGGCCCCGAGTACAGTGCAACGTGCAGCCCACCCAGAGAGTGGTCCCCAGCTGCCGTCCCGCCAGCGCGCAGGCCTTAGAGGGGCTCTGCACCCTGACATCTCGGTCCTCAGATTGCAGGTGAGCAGTGAGGGGTCACACCAAGCAGAGGTGTGTTCAGGCTTCCAGAGTTTCCTCTAGAGGGAAATGATAGTCACGTCTCTGCAATGCCACGTGCTGATTGCCTCACAAGTTTTCCTCGAGAGGACCTCGCTAGAGGGTGAGCATTACGGGGGGAGCAAATGCACCCTATTTACCCTTGTTTCTGTCGCATCTCAGCCCGGGCTCCAGGACGCTGAGGAGTGGGGAAGGTGGGCGGCCAGGACACCGTACCCCGTATGCCGGCCCATCGCTGCAAGCCGTTGCCTCCCCAAATGTTTACGGGGTGTGTGCTGTGTGCTGGGCACTTCTCGGAGCCTCTTCCGGATGATGTCTCACTGCCGCTCTCCGCAGCCTGGGAGCTAGAACACAGCCCTGCCGGGACTCACTCACTCAAAGGCTTTCTGACCCTGACCTCTTGCTCCTTCCTCCGAGCCACACACCTGCCGTGATGTGGCATCTGGTGTTGAAGGCAGGTAGGGTTAAGAGCACGAGGAGACAGTGTCAGGCCCAACAATTCCAGGCAAAGGTTTCTGTCCCGATCACCTAACTGAGCCGTATGGACTCAGCTGTCCCCTAAACTTTCTTTTTTTTTTTTTTTGTCCCCTAAACTTTCTAAGGAGGATGTTCATTGGCCTTCCATCCCTCAGATTATCAACATTTCTAACACCGAGAAAACCATGGGTATTTCATCATTGGTCTCCAGATTGGCAACATCGCACACACGCAGACGGGCTGAAAACCGACCCGGAGGTATAGGTCTCTAAATACCAAACGCCACGCTGTCAGGAAGGCCACTAAGAGAGAGTGACCCACCTGTGCTGTTTCCAAGTGTCTGCTGGTGGTGGTTTAGGGCTTTCCTTCGCCCTTGGCCAAGCGGGAAGGATGATGGATGAAGGACGGCCACTCTGAAGATGAACAGTGTGGTCTCAGGTCGGGCACCCAGCCGCACACTCGGGCAGGTGTCGCCGGCGCTCGGCCAGGATCTGCAGACCTGCTGGGAGGCATGTGACTCTCCCTGGCGTTTTCCGGGAGCATCTGCTTGGCTTGGGGAGGGAGGGCGGGGAGACTGGAGAGAGGGGGCAGGGGCGGGAGGGAATCCGACAGGGAGAATGGAGAAAGCACCCCGGGACCGGCTCTCCCTGCCCGGGCCACGGTGCGATGCGTATTTGTGACATACACGCAAGCCGACCCCTCTCCCGGGCCCCAGACTGTGGCGACTGTAATGATCTGATTAGGGGCTGTCCCCGCTCCACCCTCCTCTGAGGCTGTTGAGGACAACAACCGTCTGGCTGCTTCTCCCCAGGATCTCCTGCAGCTCGCTTGCTAAGGAGAGGATGAAGAGGCTGGGACCCCAGAGCACCGGCCACCTGGTGCTCAGCTGCCCGCCTTCCCCCAGCCACGGGTCATGAGGCGCTGTCCTCTGCAGACAGGTGTGGAGAGGCTGACACTCTCGCGTCTGGGCTGTCCCTCCCAGACGCCCCCGCCTCTCCTGGGTCACCGCCCCACGTCCTGCACGGGCAGCACTTGCACACCTGGGTCTCTCTGCAGAACCCTGCAGGGAACCGGCACCCTGCTTACACACTCCCTGGGACAGAGCTCCCCGGAAGAGATCCAGTGGCCCAGGCGAGCCTCACGTGCTTGGGGCCATCGGAGAGGTGATCCCGGTGCCGGACTCAGGTTTTTCTGCAGAAGGTCAGGAGCTCATCCTGCTTTCGGACTTGGTGTATAGAATCCTTTCCCTTTTCCTGTAACCATAGGTGTTCTGAAATATGAGTGTCTCCTTTTTTTATTTATTTAAAGATTTTTAAATTTATTTATTTGAGAGAGAGAGAGAGAGCATAGAGGGAGAAGCAGACTCCCCACTGAGCAGGGAGTCTGACATGGGACTCGAACCCAGGACCCCGGGATCATGACCTGAGCCAAAGGCAGACATTTAACTGACTGAGCCACCCAGGCGCCCGAGGGTCTCATTTTAACCCAGAAACCCCAACCACCTGCAGAAGCGCTCAAAAGGGGCCAGAGCCTGAGGGACTCGGGCTGCGGGCAGCTGTAGGCAAGAAGAGGTAAAGGGACTTCCCTCCGGCTTCAGAAGAGCCCTGCCCCGGGCCAGATGGCGCTCCTATGGGAGCCCGGCCCCGGCACGCTCCTACCTCCCCATCCTGGCGTTGGAGGAACGAGTCCCCAGTCCAAGGCCATTCAGCTACTTGCCATTTTGCTGAAAACAGTCTTTTCTGTTCTTCTAAAAATAAGGACCAAAAACAACAACCCTCAAAATATAAATTTCCTATGTTGAATTTTGTCTGTTCTGTCTCTGTTGCAATCTTGCTTGCACACGAGCAGCGGAAGAAACAAAGTCGAAAATTATTTGCTGCTGGACGTGGACGTGGAGCTCGGTGTGATGAAGCACTGAAACTTCCCTTAAAGATTCAAATGATCTCACTTGGCCGTCGACCCGTCCCAACGTCTTGAGATAATGGCCTCGACACTTCATTGCACTAAGCACTGTCCAGTAGGGCTTACTGGGGTTGGCGTCCAACAAAGCCAAGCTCGCTCCGACGTCCTGGCCGGGCCGCCCTGGCAGGGGCTCTGCGCCCCGAGCTCCCGGGCACACCCACAGGGGAGCGGCTGAGCAGCTGCTGCAACGCCCCGCTGCCCCCCCAGGCTGGGGGTTCAGCCTCAAGGAGAAGGCCTTTGCAGGGGTCACCTGCCCAGTGAGCTCTGCGAATCTCTTTCCCTCCGTCCGGCTGCGGCTGTGCGGGCTCCTGGCAGCCCGTCCCCGGCCCGAGACGACCTCCTGCCCGTGTGGCTACCGCCTCTAGTCCGGCCGCGCGGCTCCGTCCCCGGCGGCCCTCCTGTCCCAAGCAGTGCAGGAAGCATCGCACAGCCATCGGCGACACATGCATGCACGACGCGGGTGGGGGGCCCATCTCGGGGAAGGCCCCTAGGAAGGTCGCGAGCACCAGGTGACAGAGCTAGTGTGGAACCGTGGGGGGTGGACAGGCCGTCTGGCGGCAGCCGCGGGGCGCACACGGGAGCTGTGCGTTCATCTCAAGCATTTCGGGAGCCCGCGTGCTTGGCGTGGCCGCCGTGAGCCCGGCAGGGGAGAGCGGGGACGGGCCGTGAGCGTCCAGAGTGGGGACGCGTGGCGCTGGTCTACCCCGGGCTGTGCTCCTGGGTGCCGTTCTCTGTGGAGGCAGCCCTCCCACTGGGCCCCACTGGCCCAGCGCCGGCCGCCGGGCTCCCCTCAGAGCCAAGCACTTGGAGAGACCTCGAAGCAGCCGGACGGGGCGCTTGGGTCCGGGGTCACATGCAGGCCCCCAGCCATGTCCCAGGCATGGCCGCGTGTTCTGCGGGCACAGAGGGAGGGAAGAAACCAGGATCCCTGTCCACGGACCTAGTCTGGGGGGTGTTCCGCCCAGAGACAGACCCTTCTGTTCAGGGACGCGTGACTTCCAAGGGGACCCTGCAGAGATGCTCGTCCGGGGCCCGGGAAGTCTGCAGGAATCATAGACACTCACCTGGGGACAAGCCTGCAGTGTGTCATCCAGGTGTGTATGTTGGGGGGGGGGGCTCTGCAGGACGCTGAGCAGCCCGGGGAGTGTCCGGTGGGGAGCGAGAGAGGTGGCCTGTACCACGTGGGCGGCGACACAGGGAGCTGGGACGTGGGGCGGGGACAGGGGGTGTGAGGGGCCTCCGGGACTCCACGGGGCCTGCAGATAATGAAAGCCACTGAGGACTTCGGACACATCCCAAAGTCAGGTTTCCATGGAAATGCATCTCCGGGGAGGTGTGCAGGGGCTGGGTGGGGATGGAGGGCCCCGCGGAGCAGGAGGTCAGAGGGCAGTGCGGCTGGTGGAAGTGCCGGCCCCCGGGGCTGCCCCCCCCACAGCACCCCCTGCAGTCCCGGGCTCTCTGTGTGCATCTGGGGCTCGGCCTGCCCCTGGTCTTCCCCCCCAGCCCAGGGAGAGGTGTGGAGGGGAGCCGCACCAACATGGCTCGCGCGTTGGGCACATTACGTGCCCACTACCTGGTCGTGTATTCTTGGGAATTCAGGGACGGGAGAGGAGTCCCCGCGTTGTGACATTGTGACGTTATCTCTGTCCTTCGTTAGGCTGCACAGTTTGAGGGGAAGGTCCACGCCCTTTTGCGCCTACCCCCATGTCGCCGCACAGGAGGAGGCCGCGGGCAGCCCGTGTGGGAGGGGAGGGTGGGGTGCCGACGGTGCCCCGGAAGGGGTGCGGCGGGTCGGCCCCTGGTTCCTGGTCCGGCTCGGATCCCCTTGCTCCCAATTCCGGCTCCTCTGGGAGCAGCGACTCCGCGAAGCATGTGGTCTCTCCTCCTGGCAAAGCTTCTAGGAGAAGGTGAGTTGGCTGGACTGGCCCTTCCTCTGGCCGTCTGCGGCCATGGCTGCGAGCCGGGGGGTCGGGCCTGCGGGGGGACCCATCTGGGGGGCCTCATGACCGCCATCTCCTGGGTCTGTGACACTGGCGCTGGCCTGCCCACTGTCGTGTCCCGTCTGGCACGCGTACAGAGGGGCATCGTCTGAGCCCCATCCTCACCGTTCTCCGGGGCCCTGTGGCCGAGGCTGGGGTTCGGCGGCTGCCCCTCGGGCCGCACCCTTGCACCGGCCGTGAAGCCAGCTCCGTGTTTCTCCAGCCACTTGCCCTAAGGGGCCCCTCCCGCAGCCGTGGGTGAGCTGAGGGCAGGATCGGGCACATCCACAGAGGGGACACGGGCGCAGCCGTCAGCCGCACATCTAGGGGTTCTCTACCCCCCTCCTTGCTTGGGCCAGCACCAGCCAAGGCACCAACCAACCCTCCTGCGGGGCTGCCGGGCCTCAGAGCACTTGGTCTGCCCGCCTGGCTTACAGCGGTGCTGCCCACAGGGTCCCTGAGGTCAGGTCCGCGTCCCGGCGGCAGCCCAGCTGCACCTGTGGTGGATGGCGGGCGCGGGGGCCGGGGAGATCCTGCCGGGCTCGTGCATGACACGGCTCAGGGGGCATCTCCCCCAGAGGGGCCTCCTCCTGCCATGGGCCCTGCCACCCTGTGGGGCCCAGTCTGTAGAGGCCGCCCGCACCCCTGCCCTCTGGTCCTGCACAGGCCCCACTTGAGCCAGCAGCCCCCGTGATGCCTGGTCCGCAGGTCAGAGAGCTTCCCGGGGGTGGAATGGGCTGTGTCTGCAGCATGAAGAGACTCACCTTCCCCATGAGGTGTCCCCAGGCATGGCTGCTCCTTTACTGTGAAGGGCACCTCCCGACCGCAGGCTCCAACGGCTCCCTAACGCGCAGTCCATCCACGATGGGGGTGTCCGCCCTCCGCCGAAGTTGTGCCTCCTGTGCCTCCTTGTGCCATGACGACCGTGATGTCGCCAGCAGGGTGTTGGGCCGTGGGCTCCTCAGAGCAACCGCAGGGCCGGCCTCGAGGCTGAGGGTTGGCGCAGCCCCGGGCAGAACCCGAAACGTGCCGTCGCCCCTGCCGTCGGGCGGGGACAGAAACCACGCACCTGTCCGGGGAGCGGTCACGTTCCTCCCGCCGGAATCCGGCTTCACTGGTGCCGAGGCTCCCACTGATAAGTTTGCTGCTTCCTCTGGGATGCGCCTGATTTGGGGGAAACGGGCTGAGATCCAACTAGGGACGTGTTAGGGGCGTGGCCTCTTCACACTGGTGTTGGGGCCCCGTCTCTGGCATCGGCCTTGGCCCACCTGTGGCACTGCTGGCATCGGCTGCCAGCGGGCACTCGGCGCGTCCTCGGCCCTCTGTCTGGGGTTGCTCCCGGGGGGCAGGTCAAGGGGCCGGGCTCAGAGAGTGTGCACACCAGTCAGTGTCGTGGGGCCACCAGGGCCCCCAGGGACCCACAGGAGCTGACACCGGCCTGGACACCGTGCTAGTGACGGGGTGGTCTGTCTCTGCTGTCCCCGGCCACGATGCTTCAGGCCCCTGGTCGCCCGTGTCAACTCACGCCCTGTGAGAAGAGTCCTCACAATGCTGGGGGTGTCCCTCTCCTGGGGCGCAGGAACCCCAAGATGGCTCTGTAGGTTCCCCTCGGGCAGGCCTCCAGGGACCCTGGCCATACGGCGCGGCAGGCTGTCCTCGTGGGGACACAGGGACACAACTTCAGGTTCGGAGCCTGAGCCAGGGACTGTGACCTGGATTGGGGGCAGCTGTCCCCAGCCCTCTAGTGACCGCACCTCGCTTTCCCAAGTACAGAGTGAGCGCAGGGCCTGCGCTCGTGAGGGAACTCGGGGTCCTGTCAACCGCCCGCACAGCCCTCTGCAGGGGGGGTCCTCCCGGCCCTGCCCCGGCCCCCCGGCCCACCGTGCGATGACGGGCAAGCACCCCCGCCCACAGCCCTGGGGGTCCCAGCTTCACAGCAGCATCCCTGAGAGCAGCCCAGCGGAGGGCACACAGCCACCCCCGCCTCGTCCTGGGGGAACACGGGCCAGGCGGCTACTATGACCCTGCGCGGCCTGCGTGCTCACATGCACCGGTCCCCTGCACCACCTCACTTATCATGGGCCGTGGCTTTCCCGAGCCCTCCGGGACCCCCTCTGGGGGGCTTTGTCAGGGTGTTCAGCACTGCTCTGTGGGACGAGACCTGTCTTTGGATAAACGTCCTTCATCCGAGTTTGTATTTAACACCCCTCGCCCGGCCCCGCGGGACCCAAGCCCACGCTCAGGCCAGTGTGCGCTGGTGGGTCCGGCAGCTCCCCGTTGAGGGGCCCTTCCCCCTCCTAGCGGGCCCCACTATTGCTGGGCTGTGACGGGGAGCTGGGGAGGACACCGGGGGTGTACGCACCTGTGAGCCTGTGTGTGTGTGTGTGCGTGTCTCACACGTGCGTGTCTTGCCGATGGGCCTCTGCAGCATCTTTAATCGAGGTGAGGCCCACAGGGCCCAGGAGACGTGAGACGTTGAGGACTTCAAGGGCGTTGACGTGAATGTCCCCACCTGAGCCTCGTGTCCCATTCCTCACTGACGGGGATGGGGTCTGACCTGGTCCAGCAGCCTCACTGGGGCTGAGTGCCCAACCTGTCCCCGCGGTCGCTCCTCTGAGTCCCGGAGCTGAGCCTCCCCCTCCCGCGTGAGCCCAGGGAGCCCCTTCCCGCTCCCAGTTTGCCTCGGGTGGTGACCGGCCAGCCCCAGCCCCAGCCCCAGCCCCCCCCCCCCAGCTGTCTGCAGCCACCGACGGCCTCCAACCCCTGCCAGCACTCCTGCCGTGTGGTGCCGAGTCGGGTCCGGGCAGGTCCCTTCGTCCTCCGCCCAGCCCGGTGTGCGTGAGGACGCGGAGCGCAGAGACTCGGACACGTCGGACTGGAGTGTAGAGGGGAGGACAGAGGACAACGGGCGGATGAGGAGGAGAGGACGTCCCCCCAACCATCGCAGAGGTGAGCGTCCGAGGCGAGCCCTTGGGTGACGGCTGGGCGCCGCCGACGTCCTCTATCCCGCGGCGAGCTGGTCTGGATCCTGCCTTCTCCAGGCCTTGGCAACAGGTCGCCGAACTTTCTCCTGGGCTTCTCTGAGGTGCTGGAACAACGCCTCTTCTATTTATGAGGTCACGCCGTTTTTGTTTTAACTGCACATTTCCTGGATCCACTTTCAGTTTGGAATAAACAGGAGAGCACCGGTCCTCGCTGGCTGGTCTTGAGTTCTGTGAAGTTCGTGTGTCTGGGGTATCTGTGAACACCCCCGAGCAGAGCCCCCCGGCCAGCCCAGAGGAGGGGGCCGCCCCTCCGCGCCCCTCGGACGTGTGCGCATTGTCCGCGGCTCGGCCTCTGTGGGGCGGCCACGCCGCTCTCCCTCTTCTCCAGCCTGAGTGTCCCTCTTGCCCTGATCTCCCTCTTCTCCAGCCTGAGTGTCCTTCTTGCCCTGATCTCCCTCTTCTCCAACCTGAGTGTCCTTCTTGCCCTGATCTCCCTCTTCTCCAACCTGAGTGTCCCTCTTGCCCTG
>CM053607.1:1092497-1113394 GCA_028646535.1 Procyon lotor
ACCGAAGCAATAAATGTCCCAGTTTCCACACCTGATGGCGGTTTCCATCCCCACCCCAATGCTCTCTTCCCTTTGGATCCTGGTGTAAGTTACTTTTTTCCCCTGTCTTCACAGACCAACAGGTTTCCACATCGGATGTCAATAAAACAGACTCGACTGACATCCAAACTCAGGTAAATGGCAAACTGGAAGTCTGACCTATGCGGAGAGAGTACAGTTATTAATTTCTATCTGACAATTTCAGATTTGAAATAGTCATTACATAGTTACCTGCCATGAAATATTATGCTGAAGAAACAAAACAAAACACGGGCTTAGTTGCCTTATCATCCCTGAGAGCTTTCTGAAAACTTAAGTTTTACGTAGGGCGGGCTTGTGTGATGTCTCAGACCTGGTTCCACGGCTACTATTACCTAATGATGATGCAAGGGGTTAAATTTACAAAATCCCAGCTCTCATCATAGAGCTGTCTCTTAAAGCACAGAAGGCCCGTGGATAAGTCTTGATATTTACATGCAGCAATACCCCAAAAGATGCAGTGTGGCTTCCCAGGTCAACCTGGTTTGTTTGGCTAAACTGAATGTATTGTAATCCCAGATTCCATTCCACACAAGCATCTAGTAGTTGGCGCTGACCCAATGATCATGATGTTGCTGTGTATTGGAGTCAGCTGATAGTTTCCCTAACTAGAGGAGGCCCCGATTAGGGCTAACCCGAAGGTCGGCACTTCTGGCTCTCAGGCTGGCCGTGGTGCTGGTGGGGGTCCCGTGGAAATTAGCTGCAGGGGCACAGTGGGACTGATGGCACAGCCCCGGACGAGGGGAGCCTCCACGCACTGGTATTTCCCACCCTGCTGTGACCGTGGGGCCGCTCTCCACCGGGGCCGTGAACGGTGATCTTTCCTCCTCTTTCCCAACATTTCTCTAGCTCTACATTTCCTTTTCTGGACTGGAAAAACCTACGCGTCCTCGTTTCATTAGTAGGAACGGGTGTCACTATTCTCAAAGTATGCTTTTGGATCGTGTTTTTTCCATGTCTCGTAGCCATTGGAGCACTTAAATAAAATATTCATTTGCATTTACTTAATTGAAACATTTTTCTTAGTATGTCGGTGACTGTGGCTTTCTGTCTTTTGGAGGCTTCCCGTTCTGGGGTCTGATTTTGAAATGTGCACGCCTCCTTCACTGTCTCTTCATTTCCTTTCCCACCAACCCGTTCAAATCCCTCTTGCATCTTCTGTGAACCAGGCCAGAGACGCTCTCTATCCAGTGTGGAAAATTGCCCTCAACCCTCAAAGTGAGCAGTCACATCCTGTGTAACATTGTTACCAAAAATGCCGACATGTTTTAGTCACAAAAACAAGTGGAATAACCATAAAAATGAAATGAGAGATATTAGGGCAACATTTAAAACATGCATTTTTTTCCACTAAGAAAAAAATAACAAACGTGTTTTACTCTTCAGATTATTGCTGTCAGTAAGACAACTGTCCTACAGAAAAAAATAAGGAAAGCAAGAGTATTTATTACACGTGTATGGGAGGATCAAACAAGGGTGTTTTCAAAATAAGGCAAATATCAACTGGGTTTTATTTACGCGTGCATTTTATTTCCATGTGCATTCCAGCTAAGCAAGTGACTCTGGCCCCTGAAGCTTACATTTACCCTGTGGATGGTGTGACTGTTTGATTCGTCTAAAAGTAAAGCAAAATTTCCCTTCATAGGGAGCTAAGCCAAGATGTTCAGCGGCGCGGCCCCGACAAGCTCCCCGGCCGGCAGTCCATCGCCCCTACACTCCCTTACATGAGCGTCAGCAAGTTCAACTGCAATTAGATATGATAGTCAACTACGCATTCTATCCTGATGCTGATGGAAAAGAGAGTCTCTCAAAGAATGTGTCTAAAGAAACCCAAAGAACCGTCCACGTCTCGCATCTGCAAGGGAAGGCCGGCCGGCGTGGAGCCCAGGAGCCTGGCACCCACAGGGACCCTCTCGCCACAGCAGGGATCCCGTGTGAAACAGGACGAAAACTACTAACAAGACGTTAATCTCAAAGATGCAGGCAAACAAAACCAATGGGGTATTGGCTGGGTCAGTAAGACGAGCACCTGCAGACCGGTCAGCAGAAACCCCAAACAGCCGTGGGAAACGTGGCTTGGCCTTGGGGAGCCCCCAGAGGACCCGCACGGATTCCGGGCGGCGGCAGCGACCGGGGCCACGTCCCCCCGGGCCACACGCACACAGCCTCGGCCACGTCGCCCGCCCACCATGAGCAGGCACGCGCGGCTCAGCAGCGCTAGAAGAGTCCGCCCGCCCGTCGATGAATTAACGTATTCATGTGTCCTGCCAGGTTCATCTCGCCTGTGTTCCCAGCACTCTGAGCTCCCGGAACGCAGTGGCGGATGAGCGGGAATCTTGTCTTCTGGGGAGAGATGGATGCTTCTTTCTTCTTCTCCCTGGGTAGGAAGGACCCACAAGGGGCAGACCCACCCCAGGGGGAGGCCTGCCCTCTGGCCAAGGGGAGACACCGGCCCAGGCTGCCCGGCAGGCAACCCCACTCATGGCCAGCCTCCAAGGGCTCACTGTTTCTTGCCTCCATACAAGCAAAATAGATTCCCTGTGTGTGAGTTTTCTGGGAAGGAAAGAACCAGGCAAGAGACAGGCATTTTTACCCTGTAAGTGGAAATTGGGCATCAGAGACTTTAAAATTTGTTTGAATTCTGGTCCCATGTGCTCTGGTGATACGACTAGAAATGCAAGTCTGTGGGGTTCTTGGTCTTCAGCGGGAGAGGGCTGGGTTTCTACAACACCGTCTCCTGAATCCAACCGTCCGGGTTTGGGGGCGGTCATCTGCTCCAAGGGAGCATTTTCGATGAGTTGAGTTTTGCATGTGTGCCCAGGAAAGAGGAAGGGCGCTGACTTGTACTGGCTGATGGCACCCCGGGTGCATGCTGAGCCTCCCTCTCTCGCTAGTCGGCACGACCCTGCGACAGCGCCTGCCACTGGGAGCCCTGAGCCTTCCCGAGGCATCCGGATGGGCCAGGGCCGCAGGCTGGGCTCATGCCTCGTGGACAGACTCCAGAGCCTTTTTCCTGGCACGTAAAGCACCTTCGGGGTGAGGACCCAACCCAGGGATCGCTGCCAGCAGCCAGACCGTGGTCCCAGTGCCACCGACCGAGTTTTATTTTCCTAAGGGGGACAAAACTCTCCTCATCACATTACAAAGTGTGCAAGGAAAATAGATTTCTTGTAGAAGCGGAGTGTGGGACAGCAGATGGGGCCTTAGAGTTCATGAGATTTAAAATCGGATACATTGTGTCTGGACTGTTATCTTGGTTCTGTTCCATCGGAGGCATCTTTGCAAGAGTAAGCGTGGGTGGAGTTTGTGGATGTACCAGTGGTTTTCCTTTTTTTCTTTTTCTTTTTTTAATGTCCATTTGCAGGTAGCTTCTGCCGTCAGCACTAACCTCCAAATGCTCTCGGCCTTGTGCAGTTTCCTGCTGCCTCAAGTTGGCTGTCCTCTGTCTAAACACAGAGATCTGCTAGAATCTTCAGGTCTCGAGCCTGAGCCAAGCATGCAATAAGCTATGGGACTTGTACATATCCGTGCACGTCTCTGCAAGCACGTGCACACACATAAGCACGTGCACACATAAATGCGTGGATTTTTGATCCTGCATTTCTCTGTGACATATTTAGGGAAAAAATTGTATCTCAGTAGCAGAGCTTGGAGGGCTGATTATGAGGATCACACGTAATCACACGTCTTCAGGAGTCTATAAATCTGCCTGTATTTTGTTTTTGACTGAACGTGATTTCGTATACCAGAAATGCAGAAAGTCAGAGGAGAGCACACCTGTGAAATGTGTCCTGTACCTTTCGTGTGCAACGTTCAGCTGCCCTGACGTTTCAAATCTTGGAGTGATTGACGTGTTCAGGCCCCACTAGCTTTCCTTCGAAGAACTGAGCTTTCGCAGCTGGTTGTTAACTGCTCAGCAAATTGTCTGAAGATTGCACGTGATTGCTCGATTAATAAAACCCATATTAAGAGAAATGAAGTTAATAATGAAGTTGGAGCAATCCTTTCTGTGCACCGCCTTGTAACCGCAGTCACCGGCTCTCAAAATGAGCAACTAAAGACCACAATGAGCCCTGCAATAAAAATTAGTAGGCCAGAAAACCCGTAAGTGATGGGCAGTGATTTGCTAAGTGTAAACCACATTTCCTGGGAACTTCGAATCTGCCAGCGCACACTCGTGGTGCTTGGGACGCCGGGAGTTCCAAGGAGAACCGTGCTTCTGCAGGAGATGTGAGCAGGGGCCCGGCGAGCTCAGGTGCAGCCCTGTCCATCGGGCAGGAAGGCTTCCCAGGGAATCCCGGGACGAATGGGCAGTGAGGCGGTAGCAGAGACGGGGAGGGGGCACAGCTATGGCTGGGAGGGTGAGGCTCTTCAGGCTTTGACGGGCAAGGGCCCAGAGCAGCGCCGTCTCAGGGGGACCAGATCCAGTGGGAGGAAGCGTGGCGGAGCCTGGAGGGGCGGGGAGAACTGGAGTGGTACACACTCAGTGTAGTGTGTGTGTGTGCATGCACCTGTGCATCTGTGTGTGTGCCCGTGTGTGAGCAGTGTGGTGTGTGTGCATGCCTGTGTCTGTGCACATGTGTGTAATGTGCCCGTGCCTGTGTTTCTGTGTTGTGTGTGCATGTGTGTGTGTGCATGCCTGTGTCAGTGTGTGCACATGTGTGTAATGTGTGTGCATGCCTGTTTCTGTGTTGTGTGTGTATGTGTGTGTGCATGCCTGTTCTGTGTGTGCACGTGTGTGTAATGTGTTTGTGTGCATGCCTGTGTCTCTGTGTGTGCACGTGTGTGCACGTGTGCATGCCTGTGTTTGTGTTGTGTGTACATGTGTGTGTGTGTGTGCATGCCTGTGTCTGTCTGTGCACATGTGTGTTATGTGTGTGTGCATGCCTATGTTTCTGTGTTGTGTGTGCATGTGTGTGCATGTGCATGCCTGTGTTTGTGTTGTGTGTGCATGTGTGTGTGTGCGTGTGTATCTGTGTTGTGTGTGCTGGGTGGGCAGTGTCCAGGTGCTGCATTTCCGTTGGCTGGGCTGAGGGTATGTCCCCGTGCTCGCTTACCCTGAACGTGGCTGCAGTGGGGACCGAATGGCAGCCCTGAGGCCCCTGTGCTCCTGTTCTCGTATTTTCACCTAGAACATGCGTGAAGGGCCTCGTGCCCTGAAGCCAGGCTGCTCCATCCCACCCTCACCCCTGTGCATTGAGGTCCCCAGCTCACATCCAGACTTGCGCCCACTTATCACCTGGATGGTGTCCTCTGACCTGTCCACGCCTCCATGCGCCGGGCTGTGGACCGGGGGGGAACACTTGTCCCTGCTTACGCAGTTGTCAGGAAGATTCCGTGAGGTCAAGCTTGGGAGTTGCCGCGGAATGTCAGGATGGTCCCCCACCCCCGGTGCCGGATCCAGCAGGACACCACCTGCCCCGGCCACCGCAGGACAGCCCTGCGCCATTGACACCATATCCCCGCACACAAGGCTGCTCCCACCGTGCCGACAGGAGACGTGTCTCTGGGGTCGCCCTCGTCGATGCCTCAAGGGGAGAAACGAGAAGGCTGCGAGGTGGGGCCCATGTGAGCGCGTGACAGGGCTGGGCCCTGGACACTGTGGACCGAGAGGGCAGATTCATCTTTCTTAGACGCTGGGCTCCGGAAACCTGCCCATCCCTGTCCATCCGCGTGGCCCCCCCACACTGCCCAGAGCTCTTCCAGCTCTCAACGCCCTTGCCAGGGCCCTGTGCGTGCAAGGCCTTGTCTTCTGTGTGGCTGTGCCGTGTGCTTCGTCCTCCAGACTGCTCAGTTCTAGGATGGCCCAGATGTATCTTCAACATCTGCCCAAATTTCCTTTTGAAAAAAAAATGGACAAAATTCCAAAGCCACCCCCATTCTGCCACTGAGTGTGATGTTACGTTTGCATCTGACGTTTCTCCTGAAAACAAGAACAGAAGAGAGCACACGGAGCTTTAGGCACCAACGGGGGTCAGGACTCAACAACAGTGGCCGCCATCACCGTGCCGTGGGCTGCCATGCGCCATGGTGACCCACCGGCTTGTCGTGTCAGCCGCTGGCAGCTTCTTGGGTAACCTCAAGATGCTGAGGACCCCGTCGTGCAATAAACGGGACATCTCGTCTCTCAGATGCGGGGAAGGGCTCGCCCACTGGAGGCGGCGTGAGATGGGCGATCCACGGCTGTTTCCCAGGACCACCGCAAGGCAAGAGGCACGCATAAAGGCATTTCAATATTTCTGCAAACTCACAAAGAATGAGCCATTTCCCTTTCATATTTAATAAAGATCTCCTCCGTCAGCTGCAGCCGGTGATAAGCGTAATATCCTCAAATGGTTAATCCCGGGATCACGGCTCAAGTGTTTTCTGCTGGTCGGAGCAAGAAAGCTATTAGGAGCTACAGTGTGCATTTCATAAACCCAAGGAAAAAAATTTTCTTTTTGATTTGGCTTTTTACTCTATCTTAAATGCTTTCTTTTTCAGGGGCGAGATAAGGCCTGGTTCTTCACATAAAACTAGGGCTTAGCCATCCCCCGTCTCTCTCGGTGAAGGAGAAGGTCCTGTCTGTGCACAGATGTCTCAGATTAAATTGTACCTTGCAGTCCTTCCCGGGCTAGAACTAGATGAACTGCCAGAAGGGGCCGCAGGCAAGGACGGAATTGCTTTGGTTCCTGTACACGGCGAATTTGGCTCAGACAAGCTGAATCAGTACATTAAATGCGAATCCCTCCCAGATTTGAAAGCAGCCTTTAGCACAATTATTGACTGTGAGTGATGATTATGTCTAATTGGGGGAGACTTTTGCTACCTGTCGCTGGGCTGCAGGCCACCGCGCGGCGGCGAGGCGCTGCCTCCTAATTCAATGTTCCAGCCGGAGAGCGGCGGTGGAAGCGAAACCCTGACGTGCGTACACATGGTCGATAAACTTTAATAAACTTTACAGGGTCAGTAACTAGGCTGAGTATATAATTCAATTTTTTAATTCAGGGGAGGAAAATGGCTAACAAGTCTGTTGGCCTCCAACGCGGCACTTGCTCCCGCGGGCTCACACCTTCTGGAACCGCGACGCGGGCTGAGCCTCCGGCCTCCCGGTGCCTCTGCCGTCGACCGAGCCCCGCCGCCCTCCCCTAGCCGGCCGCCCTCCCCCGGGGCCCACGCCGGGCTCCCCAGGCTGGGATTCAGGGCCCCAGATCGCTGAGAACAAAGGGACGGGACGATCTCACGTCTTTTGTTAGGGGTCATGTCAATATCCAGGGTCCACGGATGGATCTCTTCCCAGAGTCACCGGCTTGCCGGGACCTGGGTCTTTCTGACTCACCTCCACGCCCCACCAGCAGTCTCACCAAACCTTCCCATCAGGCTCATTCTTCCCAAAGGTTATCAACTTTTCTTGGTGAATTAAAGGCAGTTCTCTCATCGGTGTTAAATTTAGAATCTTAGTTTTTAGACTATGCTCTTTGGAAAGACACACATATACCCCACTGGATCCTGTCCGTATACTGGCCCTAAAAGTTCCTGTGCCCAAGTGTGTGTGTGTGTGTGTGTGCGTGCGTGCACGTGTGTGTATGCACATGTGTGTGCGTGTGTGTGTGTGCACGCCTTTCAACCCGCCACCCCCGGCAGTTTCTAGTTGGAGTAAATCCATTTTGAAAGAGCATCGGGCCACTTGACATTATTTTAAAGAGCATTTATGACAGAATTTGCAAATAAATTCCTTTTCTGTGCTGCAGACACAGAGCTGGGCCTTGCTCCCCCATGAAATCATTCCTCAAGTCCTGCGCCAGCCGAGTCGCAGGCCTGTTTGCCATTAATTTTCCTCGTGAGGAATGGGCCGGCATCCACATGGATTTGAGTTATGATTTTCTGCAAATTGGAGGATTCGTTAGAGTAATAAAAACACAACCTGTGGAGGTCTGCATTGACAACAGCGGGGGGCAGGGAAGGGTGGGCTCGTGGACAGGGCACGTGGGGGAGGGCCGGTCACCCCAAGAGGTACGAGCCTGCCCAGTCCCGACACGTCCGCGGGGGGCTCCGTGGCTGCACCACGTCCTCACACGTGCCTGCGTCTCAGGGAAGGCCCTGGGCACGTGGGAATCCACTCCGCCTCACGTCGGGGCGTCTGCTCACCTATGGTAGGGAAACCCAAGGGGAAGCCTTCTGCGGGCTTTGTGGACCTTTCTTAGCTTCTGTTCAGTGTTGACGTGGCGCTCGAACCATTGGGTCCCTTCTGACAAGATGACTACAAAGCTGACTTTGTCTTGGGCTTCACCCCAGCATCACAGTGAGCAGCGTGTGAGATCCCTGTGCCAATCTGGGGCCGCTCTGCGCCGAGACCCGCGCACACACCAAAGGTCTTCAGACAAAGCCCTCTGTCGGGCTCGCAGGCCGTCCCCTCGCGACACGGCCACCCTAGGGGCTCTGAAGACGATCACGACAACCAGAAAGGTCTGTGCTGGGATCCCAAATTCACCGCCAACAAGAAAGCGAGATGACAAATGCTCCCCCGTGTCATGATTCACTCACTCTTGTCTAGCAAGTGCGCCCTGAGCGTGCGGTGGCCGCTGTCTGCCTTCGGCTGAGGGGTCATCGGCCACTGGAAGGCATGGGGTCCCCGAAGCACACCACACCGGTGCCCAGGCCGCTGGTACCCGGTGACAAGGGCACAGTCTCCAAATCCCAAAGGTGGCCCGCGGCAAGGGCCAGGTCCCATGGCCTCCGGGCTCCATGTGCCGCACAACTTTGAATAGGATCCCGGACTTCAGGGGGCGCCCAGCGCCTCCCATGGGCCGCTTGGAGTCCCTGTCCAGGCAGAGAAGGAAACGCAGACCTTAGGGATGCAGACCCCACAGCGCTCCTCCTCCTCCTCCCACCCACAGGGTCTGCTCCTCCGGTGAAACCCTCCCTGTGTCCGCTCAAGGCTGACCACGGGGCCAACACGAGCCTCTCTAGGACCCTGCGGACAACACCAATTCAGGAGAAGTCCTGACTTTCTAAGGGCAGGTCCTCAGGAGCAGGTGCTAAAGTCCCCTTCCCCCCCCACCCCCCCGTTTCTCAGACAGGCTGCTGAATGCTTCTGGGGCTCTTTCCTCAGTAACCCGGCAGGGAGGGGGTTTTTCAGGTTCCCCAGAGGATAGCAGACTTATGGAGCCCCTTCCTCTGGGCTTGTGGGAGCCAAAGACCATGCCCCAGGGATGGGCCCACCTTCTGGACGGGTGGGCAGCACACCGGGCCTGCGCACGTCTGTCTCCACCGGCCTCTGCCCCTGACCGAGCCGGCAGGCCGTGCCCCTGTGCCCTGGCTGGGCCGCCCTGTGCAGGCAGGTGCGCTCTGGTCTGCGGGGCTGCCCCACTTCTGGACTGAGGAACCCCAGTCCTGTGAGCTCTGATCCCACCCTGCGGGGGCCACGGGGCTGCTGGGGCAGCTTCACAGCGCAGGACTGCTGGGCGTGGGCCTCAGTGTGCACAGGTGTGGGGGCCGTGTGGGGGATGAGGTGCGTGTGCATGGGTGTGGGGACCTTGTGGGAGGAGGCACACGCAGGGGCGTGGGGGCCGTGTGGGGACCACCCACGTCTGTGCAGAGTGCAGCTCACAGCTCCCTCCGGGCACTCGCTCAGGACTGACCTTCAAGCTCCTCGGGGCCCCACACCTGCTGCGTGGCTCCCTGAGCTCCTTCCCCCGAGAAGCCTTCCGGCTGTGGGGTTCCACCTCGCCCAGCTCCAGTCACCGCCCCTCCTGGGGCTCATATGTCACCCGCACACAACCTGTCCCCTTCCCACCATCTGTCCCCTTGGGCTCTGAAACCTACTGTGAGGGCCTCTGCAGATGAACCACCAGAGTCCTGAAAATCCAGTCTGGCATCTTCTGATTTTCTGATTTATAACATTTTTTTAAATTGTATTTCAGATGGGGGTGGAGGCACAGGGCTGGGGCTCCTCTCCATTCTGAGCACCTGGTCGTGAATCCTGGTTGAGTCATGTTCCCTCTGCCCAGGGCTTGGGGCGGAGGGACCCTGACCTGTGACACTTCCTAAAGTTTTGCTCCAATGTGTGTGCTGAGCAGAGTTTGGGGTTGAGGAGCAAGACAGCCAGTAGGAAACACATCTTTACTTGCAAACCCAAACCCTCCCTCCGAGCCCCCGAGGTGCGGGAAAGCCCCAGGCAAGCCTTGTGAGCGTGGCACTCCATGCTCGGCAGCTAATGATGGGGCAGACTTGGATTTATCTGCTCTTGCTGGGAGAGCACCTTCTAAGGATGAGTCCCACGGAGCTCCACACGAGGAAAGCATCTCCCCATCCCGTGTCCCCAGGCCCCACGGCACCGTCCAGTTCATCAGTGGAATCGGCTTCCCTGCCACGTCCACAGGCCCACCGCTCCCTTAGATGCCCCCTTGCTGTCCGCCACCCCAAGTGCCCATCTCAGCCAGCAAAGGCGACAAAGATCTAAAACAAACAGTAGAAAAGCAGCGCACTGACCCTAGGTTGCCTGGGATCCCGGGCCCCTGACAACTCTACCAGCACTTGTTTCTTGGGCTGAAATTCATCCCCGTGGACAAAACGCATCGCTGCCTCCTTAAAAACACAGACACCTCTTGGACTAGAAGGTACCCAGGAGCTTGGCTTCGACAACTTCTTTTTTTTTTCCCCAAATACTTTTATTTTATTTTTTCACTGTTAGAAGATTCATTGTTCACGTACACTTCTTAATGGGATGAGGCAGCAGGATCCTCAATGGGAGGGAGACAGGGGTTCCCAGGACAAAGACAAGTGTCTTCGATGGGGGTCAGGTGGTGGCGATGTCCAGAGCCGCGCTGTGTGTGGGAGGTCGTGTCGGATGCTTGGTCAGAAGGTCAGTGAAAAGCCTACAGTTGGGGCCAGGGCTCCTTGCTCCCTGCTCCCTTGGTCGCCCTTGGCAGTTGCTCCTAAACGCTGAGCCTCCCCCTGGGACCGGGTCAGACTATGTGTGCATCCTTTCGTCAGGCTTCTGACCTGTTCCTTTTATAAGCTTTTGCTGTGGTTGATTTCCCCCCACCACATAGTCTGTTAAAGCATAGTTTTTGAACAATTTTGCTGGAATCTTTCTGTCCTTGGAAAAATAGAAGACCAGGTCATTCATATTAGATGATGCTAAATCATACATCAAAAATGTTTTGGTTTAAATAGATTTCGAAGGTGGCGTGGCGTGAAATCAGCTGGCAAAACCTGGCCAGAGAAATTTCTGGATTTCTACCAACCCAGGGAAGGTTAACTTTGGCTTCTGAAGTGCCAGACTTGGCACATGGATGGGGCGGGGACAGCAAGCCCCCAGCGGGGACACGCTGCTCCTGGACCATCTTGCGTCTGTCTTGAGGGGCTCCGCCGGGATCCGGCAGTTCTGCCGATCGTGGTGGTGTGAGGGTGACCCCCGTCAGACCCACAGCTTCCGAGGACAGTCTCGGTGTCCTCTCGGGCAAGGCCGGGGCCGTCCTGTCAACCTGACCCCAGAAGGAGGCCTTGCTCGCCGTCAGACTGCTCTGAAGGTGGCAGGTGACGGTCCGACGGGGCCCAAGTCCACGCTGGCTGCTCAGCAGAAGGTGAGGCAACGTTGTGTTTCATTCTCACACTTGGAATACATAAGTCAGAGTTATTTTTATTACCTGCTTTTTCTCACAAGCCTCGCCGCTGAGCATTTCGAAGGGTTAATATCTATGCATTTGTATCATGTACGTTATTTGACATTTATAAAGCCCTACCCAGCGCGGCGCCAGGACATTGGCAGGAAGTCTGTTATGGAGTCAGAGTGGGTTTGGCTAATTTTTGCCGCAGGATTATGCGTTCTTTAGACATTAAAACTTCTCTTTCTAAACAAATCGCGTGTCAGTGCAAACAAAGCCGCTCACATCGATCAGGCACAAAGACTATGAGCAGCTTCCCCTGGTCCCGCCGGTCTGCGGGGCGATGTGAGCACTCGTGACCACCGTCCACCTCTTGCAATTAAGACGGAGTCCCCCGGTGTCCCCACATGCCGGGGGTGCTGACAGTCAGCAGAAGGACGGGAGGGCTCTCCTGCGGGTTCACCGTCCCTCCGAGCGGGGCACTGGGTGAGTGAGTCTGCGCTCGCGAGATCACTGCCCTTGCAGTTACGTAAGGGGCTTACATAACTTAACTCGCACGTACGTACGTACTTGCAGTTACGTAAGGAACTGACCTGGGACGGGACTTTTTTAATGGTACGGACATGGGCACCAGATCCATCGTTACCTCTGAAGAGGTACGAGTTTCTCGCACAAAATCAGTGAGCCCCACAGACACACAGTAAAGCACAGGGCACAAGGGCACAGGGTCAGTAAGACAGGTGACAGGTGGGGACGCTGGCCGTCGTGATGAGCCTTGGGGGATGCAGGGAGGGGCCCAATCACTGTGCTACACACCTGAAGCTACCAGAACACTGCGGGTCAACTGCTCCCCGACCAAAGAAAAAGCACTGTTTTTACTTGCCCTTGGGGACCAGATCCACACGATCCCAGCCATGGGTTTCTCAGGGGCAAATGTCCCCCCCTCCTAACTGCTCTGAAGGATGCCCTTGTCCACTGCGCTGTAGTTTGTTGCTGAGAAACAAAGTTCCGAAGTGTTCACAACCTATTTATTTTGTTGATATTTGGAAGACATCCGCCAGTTGAATATTCGAGGGATGAAGACAACGAATGGGAGTCTCACACGCAGAGACTCGGTTATCAATCACCGTGATATTCTGTAACCCGTAGACTGTATTGACTCTATACAGCGAATATATATTTTCTAGGTATGAACCACATGCACACACATATGCTCATAGTTGTCGCTGTCATATTCTGTAATGGGTAGAATATATTAGACATATATAAAGACTATTCTGCCCGTAGAGTGCACAGACCTATATCCTATACACACACCACATACACACTCACACGACCTCCATCGGTGTGAGTCACACCAAGGACTGAACACAGTCAACCGCTATGCAGATAATGTGTGTATTTGTATTTTCCTAACCTTTTGAAAGGTGAAACCCTAAGCCTCCTGCAGTGTAAATAATGCATTGAAGTAAAAATGGACCGTCAAACTCAGGCAACAATTAATTATATAGCACATAAATCCTTCCTTTCCCAATGACTAATACCCAGGCCTCCGTGCATGAATGTTTCTCTGAATTCTGTTTGAACTATTAGCCTCATAACATCAGATGGTGCATTCTGGATAATTTTCATTAGAAAAAATAATTATAGGCTAAATATGGTTAATAAAACATTAACTATAAATTTGAATATTTTAAAAGCATGTCCTTCTAGAAGCAGCTTCTAATGAATTTTGATGAAAATACTGTGATTACTTAAGAAAAAATAAATAGACGTGATTATTACACACAATCGTGAGAATGATAAATTACAAAAAACAATTTTAACTCGGAAATAATTATTCTGGGCAATCTGCTTCCTAAAATTGATGATTATAAGAAGAAAAGAAGAAAATAATAATTCTTCATGGATGACAGAACATTTGGTCTAATTTTGATCCATTCTAGATTCATGAATTTGTAGTTATTATTTTAAATTATTAGTTATTATTGTAAATCTCTCAAGTTTTAAAGTTTAAGATAATATGGAAAACTAAACTCCCAGGGGAAAGATTTTACACGGACCCAAGTCGACGAAGGGGCTCCTCCCTACACTATCCTGCTCAGCTGCCCCCAGATGGGAGGCTGGCAGGTCTGGGGGGCCTGGGGGTGGGGCTGGTGAGAGGGACCATCGGGCCTTTTTCTCGGTGCGGGACCGAATTCCTGCCCACGCTCACAGACAGCAGAGTAGCCGGGGACCCACAGGCACTCGGAGCGACTTCCCTGGATGCCAAGGGCCAGGAGACCATCGGTCACAAAGACTGGCTCCTTCACCTTCTCTCCCGCCCCCCGCCCCAAACACGTCCCTGCAGTGCAAGGACTTCACATACACCGTGTATTTCTACACTACTTTATACCATTTTCAAAGCAGTTTTCTGCGTGTTACATAATTTGATCCTCTCAGGAAGCTTGCAGAGCAGAGTCACGATTTTATTTTTATTTTTGGGGCCTGGAATTGAGACCAGAAGGCTGTAAGTTGTTTGCGACCCTTCGGCAGGTGGGTGACGGGGGCTCCCTGCCCTCCTGGTGCCCACGCGTGCTCACGGGTGCCGGGCTGCTGCACCAGAGGTCCACGTCCAGGCGAGAAGCTCAGAAGGGCACTGGGGCAGCGGTGCCCTCCTTCCGAGCGGCAGGCCCTCGAGAGCCCTTCCGTGGGCTCTCAGATGGTGCAGACCCACGACAGTAGCAACGTCCCGCCGCAAACCTCCTTGAGGCAATGCTGTACTTGGGCGCTCGCTGAGCCTCCATCCCCCAGGGCCAAGGGCAGCAGCCAGCCCGGGCTCAGCGCTCCAACATTCAGCTGGACGACCCTGCGGGAGGCCGGGTATTACCAGCCACATCAGAAACCATAAATGCTGATGTGAACTTGCTAATCTGAAGCCACCCAGGAAATAAATTGTGGAAGTGACATTCCGACCCCACGAGCCTGTGTGCTTCCCCCACACCACTGCTCCGTAGGGTGGACGTGCTCCCGTCCCCCCAGAGCCCCGGAAGGAGCCATGACTTAGGAAACACAGCACTGGGGACTCACACACAGGGGCGAGGGGCATGTCGCCGCTCATTTCACAGAGGAGCAAACGGGGACCCCACCACGGCAGACCCCACCACGGGCTGCCCCACCACGGCAGATCCCACCACGGCAGACCCCACATCCAGCCCTTGCTTTATTCACGTCACGGCAGTGCCACACACGGGTCGTCTCCAGCAGGGGCTCAGGGCGGGAAGCCGATGCCCATGCCCTCAGGCCACCGGAGCTGGCTGCTGTTCCTCTGGGCCCCCTCATCACCCCGCACGGCCTGCGTCCCCCGGCTGAGCACTGGCTCCCGAGCTCCACGATTCCAGCGCAATGAAGGAGAGACGCGTGGATCCGTGGATCCCATCTCCTTGAAATCACGTGTGATTTGATGGATGAGTAGAAGGCTCTGGCCAAATACATTGAGGAATTTTTCTCGCTTCAAAATTTGAACAATAAGTTTGAGATGTTCGCAAGACATTCTGCACATGGCATTCCTCGCCATCTGTGCCACGGAGGGAGGGGGCGGCCAACACGGAGCTCCTCGGGCCCGGGGCGGGGAGTGTGGGGGCCACGAGGGCACGCTCGAACACCGCTTAATAACACCAGGAACTCCTGTCCTTGGCAATCACACGTCTGCATGCTGGTCCCACTTTATCCAATACCCTTTCCTCGAGATTTTAAAGGAAGGTGATTCTGTCCATGATTTTTCCACCATGAGGCTGAGGAAGGCCGAGTGTGCCGGGCAGAGCAGGGACCCTTCTGTCCCCTCACACCCCTGGGGAGGGAGGGGGAGGCCTGGGGTGCGAGTCCCACTGGCCCTTCCCCAGCCCCGTCCAGCTCTGCTGCGGCCGGCCTCGCCCCAGCCTTGGGCCCCGCTCGCTCCGAGGCCAGGGATTGGGCAGGAGATCTCTATTCTTCTCACGCTGGAGCTGGAGTCACCTGGGGGCCAGCTCCGGATGGGCTCATCCCGAGTCTGGGAAGCAGACCAGGCTGGGGAGGGAGGGGTAGTGGAGGGACTGGGATCCCTGGGGAGTGGGGTCGTGGATGGAGCTGGCACTTGGGGAGGGAGGGGGCTCGATCCCACCACCCCAGCACACACTGGCAGAGACGCGGAGGGGTGGGGGCAGAGGGGCACGGAAGGATCTCCCCGGCGTGGAACGGAGCCTGGGGTGGTGGGGCCCCGGGGCCCTGGGACGTCTGTGCTCCACCACCCACATCCCTACTGATTGGACCCTCTGTGTCCACACCCTTGTGCCCGGGCCTTTCGGAGCCCTCTCAGGCCAGGGCGGACAGCCCGGGACAAGCCCAGGAGGACGCTGTCCTTCTCACGACTCCCTGTCCTACCTCCCTTCCTACTGGACAAAGGGTACTTTTCTCCCCGAGGCTCATCCAGCCTCCCATCACCCTTCTCGTGGTCCTGGTGGCCCCAGGGCCCACTCCTCGGCCTGGCATCCGTGACCCCAGTGTGCCCGCCAGCCCCACAGCCGCCTCCCCCACGCGGGGCCCCTTGGGTCTCCTGGCCCGGCCTGGACCCCGTGGAGCTCCTGGCTCCCGTTCCTGCCCTGGGCACCCTCCTTCCCTCCGGTGTTCCTGAGCTCTGTGTTCTGACCCATTCCAGGGGCCGGGCTGGCACCGCCAGGCCTGTGACTCCATCAAACGCCGCGTCCCACAGCTCTGCTCACCGAGTCCCTCTCAAAGCACCTGAACTTGACTTGCAAGCAGCAGGTGTGCAACAAACGTCTCTGCACCAGATCAAAGCGTCAGAGGCACAGAGGACGAAACTCCTCGTCCCCTGAAGCAGGGGGAGGGGCCTCCTCATTCTTGGGGCCGCGCCCCTTGCTCTGCAGTCCCGCAGTGCTCGGGGGAGAGTTGGGGGGCCGGCCACCAAGGCTGAGCGGGCCAGAGGGAGGCCGTGGTGGGAGGGACGTTGGGGTACACACACAGTTTGGAGAACCAGGGTGCAGGGAGCAAGGACAGGACCAGGCAGAGGTTTGAGCGGGAGCTGGCCGGCGGGCAAGGCTGTGCGCGGCTCGTTCTTAGGCTCTTGTCCCGGATCCCGTAGAGCAGGACTTAGTAAACAGCAGGGTCCAAGGAGCAGGAAGTCCCGGGGAATTCCCTGCATAGTAGGCCCACGAGCAGGAAGGTGAGCATTCACATCTGCTGGGCGCTCGTTACCAGGATTCCACAACCTTCATTATCCACAACGCGCTTCGTCACGTGGTCAAGGGCGCGACCGGGAACACCTGTTCACCTTTCTGTCACCGAGTTGCCGTGGGACTCATGGGACTCGGCGGGAGCTTCCCAGGTCTGGAGCCTCGTTCCCAGGCCCCGCGGCCCTGGGTGCAGGGCTGGGGAGGGAGGGGGAGAGCGAGTCAGGGCGCCTGAAGGGTAGGACCAGGAAACCAGGTCTTGAGGCCACACTGACTATCCCGTTCTTGCGGGACTTCTTACACACTCCCGTAATGAGTGTGCGTGTGTGTGTCGCGTGTAACGGCAAATGCACGGGACATTGACAATGCTGCTGGAGCACCCAGAAGACAGTTGCCCAAATGTGTGGTGAGTTCATTGTCAGGGAATCAGAAACATGACTTATGTTATTGTAAAAATCCATGTGCAGAATTGCATAAAAGCTGTCTTTGGTGAGTGGACGGTGGCCGGAGAGCCGGTGCGCGGGCGGGGGCGCGGGGTCAGCCTGGCGGCCGCAGGGTCCGGCCACCCCATGGCTCTTCCCGGCCTGCAGCTCGGTTGTGTGCAGCCCAGGCCGGGGCGGCCGCCGCTCCGTTCCTTGCCCTGCCCCACAGGTCCCTGGGGTGTGTCCGTGAACTTGCCGGCAGTGTATCCCCGGAGCCTGGCCCAGAGCCGCGCCCGATGACTCCAATGTCCCCACAAGGAGGTCAGCAGTTGGTGCCGATGCCGCTGGAGGGGGCGACACCTCGAGTGCCGCTCTGCCCAGCCTGCCCCGAAATGGGCCGTGTGTCCTGCGGGTTCCCAAGGAGTGACCCGGCCTCCTGCCTCCTTTCCGCTCTGTGCCTTTCTCACCAGCACCCCACCCTGCCCTGCCCAGCCCAAGCTCCTGGTCTCCAGTTCACGGGGGCACTCAGAGGCCCCACAGAGCGGTGCTGTCCCACAGATAGGAACGCGGGCTCCGAGGCACGGAGTGTCCCTGACCAGGGTCCTCCCCGTGGGTCACTGCAGAGTCTCATCCAGCACACCCTCCGTGCGGCTGGAGTCCCTATTTTGGAGCCAGAGTGGGAGCTCGTGAGGCTGGGACCCCCACACCAGCCCCTTCCCAATCACCGGAGGGCGGTCTGCAGAGGACAGCCCTGCTCGCTCCCTGCTGGGTGACGTGCGGCTGCCGGCCACTGGGGCTTCCCGACTCTCGCAGGGGTCAGTGCTGGGCCTCACTCTCCCGGATCCCCCGGGCTGGTCCCAGAGGAAGCTCTGCTCCCCGGGTAAGGGTCCCAGCCTGGAGGAAAGGTCCCACGAAGGCTGTGGTCGTCCCCGCGGCCGAAACCAGGACGGACGGTGCCCCTGTGCACGGGGGGCTAGTGCAGCCAAGCTGTGCCGAGAGGCAAGACGACACGACGCCGGCAGGAAATGCAGCAGAGTCCCCGACAACCGAGGGTGCCCCCCCGTGGTGCCCACATCCTTTCCTCACCTCCCTTCCGTGCTTCTGTCTGACTCTGGGGGTACCAGTCACCCCAAGACTTTCAATAGCTGCACGGGGCCTGGAGGGACACTCTACAGTATTAAGTAACTTCTACTTTTTTCCGAACTGCCGTGTAAGAGGGCTCCCGTGGCCACTGTGGCACGTGGCCTCAGGTAGGTGGCCTGACGAGCCTCTGAGGTCTGGGAGCCAGGTGTGGGTGGGGTCCTGGGGGGGGCCCTTCCCCCTTCCTCCACTCCCTGGTCGAGGGGGTCCTTGGCCTTCTCTGACTTGCAGCACACGCCCCCCTCCGCCGTGTCCACATGTGGCCTTCTCCCTGAGGCTCGCTGTCTCCACGTGGCCTCCTTCTAAGGACACCGGCCTTGGACTTGGGGCCCACCCTCCTCTGGGATGGACTGGCCCTAACTTGGGGACAGGTGCAAGGGCCCCTTTCCCAAATAAGGTCCCCCAGGTGGGGCCAGGGGTCGGAACCAGCTTTCACGGGGGCACCGTGCGAGCCCCAAGAGTGTGCCGGGCCGGAGCCTGTGCCAATGACACGCTGGCCACTCACTGGACGTGGCTGCCCGAGCTGCCTGGAGACTGATTTTTTATAACTACTTGAGTTAAAATGAATGAAAAGTCCCCTTTTCAAGTAATTTTGTTTTACTTGTTCATATTCTTGAATTACAATGTCTATTTCAACTTTAATAGGTTTAAAGTATTTCAGGAGAAAAAGTCGAAAACATAGATGAATGATTTACATTTTATTTATTAAATGTGCTCTATTTGAATATCCTCCGTCTTTCTATTATGTGTATCCGATAAAATTTATTCTGAAATCTTTACTATTAACAGAACACGGGGTACGTGAGCATCATTACAACAGTATGACTAGTGGTCTTGTTGAAACAAAAGTAAGGAAAAATAATTCTATCAACCAAACATACGATTTACCAATTATGGACATCGTTACATTTTTACTGCTGGGAACACTGCCCGCCCATGAGCACAATGGCCAGATAAGAATGATAAGAATTAAAATCTGACTTTGCTATTTTGCCACTTTGCAGTTTTGAAGAATTTCCTCTCGAACCCTAAGTTTTAGTGCTGCTGTTTTGTGGGACAAAGCACTGGACCTTCTCTGTGCACGTTCTAGGCTTATTTTCAGCTCACACTTGGACGTTTGGTGCAGGGACCTCCGAGGGCAGCGTTGCACGGAGCCCATGAGCTCAGGGACAGGCCTGCTGCGGGGCGGCGGGGCGGGGACATGGAGGGGGCTCTGAGGCCCCATCCCCCAGAGCGCGGGGCGGGGGGGGAGGAGGACGTCAACCCCAGTCCTGCACCTGCCGCACCGCAGGCAGCTCTCAGAGGAGCTGGGGAAAACTGAAGGGTAGGCCCTGCGTTCGCTGGAACACTCTATCGTCTGGATCAGCCCGCATTCTAACCCTTCCGTTCATTTTCATCCCCCGAGGACGAGCTCCCCTGCACTGGGTCCAAACTCCCTCCCTTGCCCTCCTCTGTCGCTCTCCCCGCTCTCCCTCCCTCTTACCCACTGTCTCTCTTCTGCCTCTATTTCTCGCATAGGCGTTGTCTTTCTTCTCCTTCTTTCTCTTGGAGCAGAAATGAAAGAGAGCAGGTTATAAGGAAGCCTCCGTGTGGTGAGGGTGGACGGGCGTCGAGGGCTCGGACACCCTCTCTGCAGCCTTCTCGGTCCGTGTGGGGAAGCACAGATTGGGAACATGAATACAGCAGGACGAGCCGGACAGTGATCTGCCTTCCTCCTATTTTTCCGTGACACAGAGAAAAATGTCTTTCTTAGGGCAGGGAAAATATCCCCGATTGCCAAAAAGTCACTTTTAGCCCCTTCTTGATGTTGACGCTAACAACACAGGCCTGCTGCTCCGTCTGGGTCTCCTGTGTTCTCAGCGACGGCGACGCCAAGAAGGCCACGTGGGGAACCTCTAGCCAGTGCCCTGCCTGGACACGGCCCAGACCTGGCTTCCAGAAATCCCGATATGGTCCAGGCCATCTCCCATCTGAATCTGGGGCTCAGCTCCAGCTGCATACAGAGACCCGGGGCTTCCCGAATGCACCACTGCCCCGTCTGCAGCGGGGCCCTATGGCCCGCACTGATGTCCCACCACTGCCCGGGGGGTTCTAGTCTGCATCCAAGGTGGAGAACGTGGACCGAAATTTTGCACGTCCAACAGGGACGGTACCGTCCCAGGAGGGCAAAATTGTTCTCAGGGAACAAAACGTCTTAGTTGTATGCATTAAACAGGGATGTACATACAATACAAAGACAGATAGTACATTGGTATCAGTAAAATTTCACCGGTGGCGGGGGTAATTAGGTAAAAAAAAGTTTACAAAGGCTCATTAGGTGAATAGTGATGAGAAAAGGTACTGGCCTACGAACTTTATCTCACAAAAGCCATTCCATATGTTTCTAGTTTAAATACAAGTGTGTGAAAGCCGCTGATCTAAAGGCATCCGGCCTCCGGGGGCTGGGAGTGAGGGCTTTAGGGATT
>CM053607.1:1120891-1150468 GCA_028646535.1 Procyon lotor
CACCTCCTGTATCTCAGCGTGGGGCCGGCGGCCAGAGACACCCCGTGGGTGACAAGACCCTCCCCGAGACTGCCCGTGGGGCTCCATCCTGCTCTACCAATCCCAAACACTCGCTCCATGGGGAGGCTCCAGTCGCTGGGCCGCCTGGGTGGTAGGACCACGGGGAGACCTCTAGGGGCCCCCTGACTTAGACTGCGGTGCAGAAGGAAGATAGAGCCCTGGTCAGACTTCCCACGGCCACTGTGGCCACTGCCGCGGAGACCCACAGATGTCCCCTCGGGGTCGCTGTCTCTGTGAACCTCAAAGGCTTGTACCTCAAAGCCCCTCCAGCCTGGGAGTGAGCTGGGCCCATTTGAGGAGCAGGCCGGAGATACAGGAGGGTCGAGTCCCCAGAAACGACCCTGTTTCCTCTAGTGGTGCGCCCGGTGCCCCAGGTCCTTGTGGGGCTGGCTCAAACTGTCCTCAGTGCTTGTCTGTCCAGTAGTGCCTCCTCTGTGGCTTTCCCCCGACCCCCATCCCTCCCTCGTTCCTCTCCTGTTCTCCCAAACACGTCTACCTGCACCCCACGACCTGTCTCAGCTCTGCTTCTGGGGACCTGACCCAGGACAGACAGCAGGCTGACGGCACGCATGCCGGCCCCCTGCCTCCTTGGGGCTGTGGCCTCTCTCTTGGTCCCCTGGGGACGGCGCGCACCCGGGCCCCTGACTCCTTGGGGCTGTGGCCTCTCTCTCGTTCCCCTGGGACGGCGCGCACCCCGGGCCCCTGCCTCCTTGGGGCTGTGGCCTCTCTCTTGGTCCCCTGGGGACGGCGCGCACCCCGGGCCCCTGCCTCCTTTGGGCTGTGGCCTCTCTCTCGGTCCCCTGCTACAGAACTGGTTCTTCCCCCCCTGTGGCCCCTTCACGAGCACGTTGGAACCAGGAGCCAGGCTCTCGGTCCCCAGCAGCCCCGTGAACGGGCTCCCTGCCGTTCTAACCCTTGAAACCAGACCCGGGCACCAGCCCGGGCTCGCCTTCCTGGTGGGTCGATGTAGAGCCGCTGGGCTGGGAAGGGGTCACGGCCCCCCAGCCGCGTCGGGCGTCAATCACAGCGCCCGGGCACAGACGACAAGCCACTTTCCCTCCCACAGGCTTGTTGATTTACATCTAATTCGTGATAGCTTAAACGAGCAAAGTCAGATTGTCAGCTCCAGCCGCTTGATCTGCTGCCCAGAATCCTTTGCACACCTTTTGATAAGAAACTGGGAGCCACACACAAGGTGCTGCGCGGCGGCCACGGCCCGTGCATTTGCATACTCGTCAGGCTCGGCCCAGCAGCCGGCTGCAAGTGACTGCGGGAGGTGGAAACGTTTTCTTTAATTTTTTTTCAGCATTTCTGTGTATTTATTTCCGTGTTTGCAAAAACCCTGTAATTCAGGAAAGGGCCTCTGGGTGTACATGGAATGCTCAGGCACCCCAGCTCCAGTATCAGGCAAACCGGAAGCTGCCCAGCAAATCCAATCTGCCCCCGTGAGTTTTGACAAAGCCGCCTAGGAACACACTTCTGCGGGTGCTCTGCCTGCTTTACAGCCAATTTGAACCTTCCTTTCATTCAGGGGCTAGAGGTGCCTTCATACCTAGGGCAGGGATGACGTCCCGGAGGGGATGGGACTTCCTGCGGGACCGGGTCATGTCTCTCACAAATTATTGTGGCCTGGGGGACGCTGTGATGTAGTTTGTGAATGCCTGTGGGGGGGCGGACTTCAAGGCCTATACTTAGATTTTGTGTTTGCTCTGCATTCTGAAGGTTTTGCCTTGGGAATCGGTTCCTGCCAACGGCTGCCCCAAATCTAGGGACTGAAGACAGTGAAGCACACTGTCCCCATGTCAGGCATCCAGGAGGTGGGAACCACAGCGTGGGCGGGCTGCGGCCGGGTCACCAGGCAGCCGGGACGGGACCCCTCTGTGCCCTCTCCGTGCGCGTCCACAGTACTCGGGTCTCAGGGGCTGATGGACGGGGGCCCCACGAGCCAGTCTCCAGAAACCACACCATTGGCACCAATTTGCACGAGCATCCAAAGTGATACACACGGCACTGTGTTTCCTAATTGAATGGTTTCCAACCACAAATTATTTCACTTTTCACGTTTATAGTGAACCGTATCCCACTGCTGAGCCCTGAGCCAAGCAGGCCTCAGGACGGGGGCCGAGTCCCACTCAGAGTCCTGCTAAGCCCTGCGAGGGTATCAGGGTCATCGCTGCGGCAGGTGCAGGGCAGGTGGGCGGCCACATGGGAGCCCTGGGAGAGGGGGCCGAGTCGTCAGGGCCCCCTTGGTGGGGGTCTGGAGGGCCCCTGCAGCGGAAGTCTCAGCTCCGTCCTCTGTAAATGACGAGAGCTGAAATAAGGGTCTGTCTGGTTGTCTTAGCCAACAGGGCTGCCGTATCAACAGCACGGACAGGGGCCTGATGACCCGCATAGTCTTATTTCCCGGGTTCTGGAGGCTGAGAGTCCAAGATCAAGGCACCTGCTGCTTCGGGCGGGCTCTGGCGAGTTCCCCCCTTCCTGGTTCGTGGATGGCTGTCTTCTCGCTGTGCCCTCCCGTGGCAGGCAGGACAAGGGAGCTCTAAGCAGAGGGCACAGATTCAATTTTGGGGGCTCTGCTCCCAGGACCCAATCACCTCCCAATGGCCCCAACTCCCAAAGCCACCACCGTGAGGCTTAGAATTCCAGAACCCGATTTAGTGGGGGACACACACACTCAATCTACACCTGACAGACCATAATTAAAAAAAAAGAAAGAAAGAAAGAAATTGTCTTTGTTCAAAGGAATAAGCACAAATCCTGCTCAACGGTGTGTTCAGCAGGGAAAGCCAACCTGTGCGTGTAGAGACGGAAGCCCAGGGGGCCACCCGCCCGGGACAGACAGGGGGCCGCTGTGCAGGGACCACGAGCTGCACCTGGTCTGATGCCCTGCAGAGAGGTAAGGTCACGGCATCCCTGAGTGCAAGCCCCCCAGATCTGAACATCGGCGTGAGGACAGGAGGGACAGTCCCCGCGAACGGGTCTGCACAGACAGTGCATCGCACGCTTGTGGGGCACACTTGTGTTACAGCCGGTAGCAGGGATGGGGCCCCTTTGGCACAGGCCTGGTGCCCCCGCCGCATGCCCGCCTCGCACCCCACCATTGACTCCACAATTACCTTGAACCCAGGCCTGGTTGAAGAGCTCCATCTCCCTTTCAACTGGTCACCAGGGGCCGCGGGCTGCCGGGAGAGGTCCGTCCTCTGCCTCTCTCACTAAACCCGCACCATAGTCACACTTGCCTCTTCTGATTGAATCAGAAATCACTCTAAATCTATCATTCAATTCCAAAGCAAAGTGCAGTTAAATCAGCCGGCCCAGCTCTCCGGAGCTCTCTCCACGCGCTGCCTCCAGACCCCCGAGCCCCCTTCGCCGGGTGTGGGACAGGCTCCGCGTCTCGGGAAGGGCCCAGCGCCCCCGGCGCCCCGCCGTCCGTCTCCGGCTCTGCCTCTTCCTCGGTGTCTGCAAACTGAGCTTACAGAAGAGTACACAGCAAGACACAAGCAACGCTTCACATCCAGCCTTTTCAGAGGTTCTCGGCTTTCTCTGTTTGCTCCAGGGTTTGAAAAGAAGTAAAATTCCTCGGGATTCTGTTGGAATCTCTCTTTGCGCTTCTTCCTTCCCGTCTGAGGGTGGTGGTGACCATCCCTGAGCGCAGTTTCGTACTTTCACTCGGGCTAAGCCAGTAAACTTCGCGTAGTCTAGTTTGACGCGATGGAGATTACACAGGCGCTCACACGTTTCCCTTCTGCCGGGGGTTCTGACCTCTCTCTCTCTCTATTTTTTTTTTTTAAGATTTTATTTATTTATTTGCCAGAGCGAGAGATCACAAGTAGGCAGAGAGGCAGGCAGAGAGCCCAATGTGGGGCTCGATCCCAGGACCCTGAGATCATGACCTGAGCCGAAGGCAGAGGCTCCAACCCACTGAGCCACCCAGGGACCCCAGAACTGTATCTCTTGGTTCTTGAGGCTTAATTTCATATTTTTCTTTCACTCTTAAATACATTTATTCTGGCTTCCCCCCCCCTTAACTTCTGTATTTTGAGATGATCGTAGATCCCCAGGAAGCGGCAAGAACAGTATGGAGCGCCCCACCCCCCTCACCCAGGTCCCCAGGGGTGCTGGCTACGTAGTGACACAGTTTCAAAACCGGGGATTTGGCTTTGAGGCCATGAAGGATGGTGTGTGCATCCCATCCGTGGTGTAGGTGTCTGTGAGGGTGTCACGACCGGGAGCCGGCCCCGAGACGGCCCCTCCAAGCTCCCTGACGCCACCTCAGCAGTGAGACTCACCCCGAGTCCCGGCAGCCTCTCCTCACTTTTCCGTTTATCCATTTATCGCTGTGTGATTGCAAGAATATGCTACGATCTGTTGCTTTTTCCGGTGGCCCGTGTTCTCTCAGGATCGTAGCCGGGGGTCCGTGTAGGTGCTGTAAATGCAGAGCAGGCTGTCCTGCGTGTCCCTGACCAGTGTTCAGGATTCCCCAGGACCCCGGGCCTCGGTGAGTGCCTGCCCGCCCGCCCGCCGAGGGACAGGTGGCCTGCTTCCCCGCTGCGGCTGCTGGGAGAATCGCTGCCCCCCACGGTCCTGCGCAGGCTTGAGTGAGGGGTGCGTTTGCTTTTCTCTGAACTGCTCGCCCAGGAGTCTGATTGCTGGGTCAGTTGCAAAGGGTTTTTTGGTTGCTTCTCGGGTTTTGTTCCTTGGGAAACTGTCCCCCCATTTTCCAGAGTGGTGGCCCCGTTTCACATTCCCCCATGTGGCTCCTGTCCTCACAGCGAGCGTGGCTGCCGCGATGGTCCCCAGGGCAGCTGCTCCGCTGGGCTGCACGGGTACCTCCTCACCGTCTCCATCCCACATCCCTCGGGGCCGGGCGGCCAACCCCTGCTCACCGGTGCATCCCCCGTGCGTCACACCCGCGGTGGAACTTCTTCTTGTGCCTTTGCCTGCTTTCTGATCGGCTCACTTGCTTCCTGGCTGGTGAGTTTGGAGAACTGACACTTTCTGGGCGCAGTCCTGGCTGTAAGTGCTGTGTGCACATCGCCTTGTCCCGAGCTTGCGTTCTTCATCAGAGAGCTGGAATGTTCCATTTTGATGAGGTCCAGTGGGTTGAGTTTTTTTTTTTTTCCTTTTATTTATCAGGCTTTTGACCATATCTGAGCACATTTCGCCACGCCTCATCCCTGAGGACATGGGACCAGATGGAGGTCCCCTGAATTACCCCTTCCTGGAGGCGTGCGCTTGCTCCCCGGGGGGTGTCCAATGCCTCTGTCCTGTGTTTTTTGAGAATTGTCCTTCCTCCCTCTGTCTCGGCACCTTTGCCAAAAACCAGCTGGCTGACGAGTGCGAGGTCTTTCTCTGGACTCTCCTCTTGTTTGCTTAACCTGTCTGTCCCTCGAGTGATATCACAAGGCCTTGGTCACCATGTGTAGGGAATCCCTGAAATGGGAATAGAGCGATTTTTTTTTCTAGAGTTATCCTAGCTGTTCTATTTCCTTGGGCTGTCATATAAATTTTAGAAAAATCTTCCACATTTACACAAAAAATCTTAGCCGGTAGATCTGGGGAGAACAGAGATCATGAGTCCGCTGTGTTTGTCAGTCCTTGAATGTGGATTATCTCCCCTGTATTTAGATCTCCCTGATTCTTTCCTTTGGATTTCTTATTTTTAGCCCACGCTTCCACCCCACCAGGATGACTTCATCCTGACTTAACCAACTACATCTGTAATCACCCTATTTCCAGACATGGTTTCAACACACGCGTTTTGTGGGTATACACTTCAAACCACAATATACCCCCACCACCGAAACGTCTTGTCTCTCCTTTCTTCTTGTCCAAATCTGACTCTTCTCCGATTTAGAAATTGTCAAAGTTCTGCATTCTTCAGCGAGTAAACTAAAAATGGCCTGTCTGTGGCTTCAAAAGCCCAAGCAACCTATGTTCCCCACTCTTTTCCCCTTCGCGCTCCCCGTCCGTAAGAAGTCATTCAACAAACAGTGGGGCTCCCCAGCTCCCACGCACAGGGATGGGGCCCTGAGGGCCAAGCAAGGATACGGAGAAGTTAAATTTTCCAGTTACAAAAGCCATGGGTATTTGCACATTGCCTGATACAAAGACTTTGCTTTCTCTTTCTGCTTAAAGCCGTAAAATAGATGTTGCTCCAAAACAATCAAAATTCGGAGAACAGAGGGCTCACGGGCACTGCAAAGTCAGCAAATTGCACTAGAGCTCCCCATGATTTATGCTAAGCCTGTATTACACTCACAAAAAATAAAAATAAGGCTTGGGGAAAAAAACACAATAGAATTGTGTACACAAATTAAATAAATCACTAAAACCTTGGGAAGAATTATTCTGCCTCCTTCCTCCTTCATGGTTCTACTAACAATGGGCTTTTTAGGGCCAAAGGAGGCAAGCCACACACGCCTCCCCAAACTCTGCATGAGGCCCTTTGCTCAAATTTATCCCATTTACCCCTTGGCTCCGAAGACATCAGCCGTGCAGAGGGGTGACCCAGACCTCACAAGGGAACCCGTAAATGGGACCTTTTCGGAAAAAGGGTCTGTGCAGATGGGATTGGGTTCAGGACATGAGGACCTCTGGGGTGATCCAGGTGGACCCTCCGAGGTGTGACAGACGTCCTTACAGGAGAAAGGAGAGGGGGACATGAGACCCGGAGAGATGCAGAGGGTGAGAGACGGTGGTGGTGGAGGTGGAGTCCGGAGCATTGCCTCGAGCCCGGGGTGGCGGTCACGGAGCCCAGAGCAGCGGTCACAGAGCCCAGAGCAGTGGTCACCAGCCCAGAGCAGTGGTCACCAGCCCAGAGCGGCGGTCACGGGGCCCAGAGCGTAGCCTCGAGCCCGGAGCAGCAGATACGGAGCCCGGATCATCATCACAAGCCCGGAGTGGCGGTCATGGAGTCCAGAGTGTCGTCATGAGCCAGGAGAGTCACCTTGACCCCGGAGCAGCGGTCACGGAGCCCAGAGTGGTGGCCACCAGCCCGGAGTGGCAGTCACAGAGCCCAGAGCATCGTCATGAGCCCAGAGCGGTGGTCCTGAGCCTGGAGCCGCTCGCATGCCCATGGCTGGGAGAGCTGTGACCATGGGCCGTCCCTCCAGCCCCCGGATGGATGTGGCCCTGTTGACACCTGGATCTCACATGTCCCATTTCCAGAAATGTGATCGAACGAAACTCCTTTGCTTGAAGGAGCCCAGTGTGTGGTCCTTTGTCACCTCTGGGCCAGGAAGCGAATATACTCTCTGTGGCATCTTAGACTCGTAAAGCCAGATGGCATGAAAGGAAGCCGTGCAGACCGAGGGTCCCTCAGGCCATCCCCACCGGTCCCCAGACGTGGCACCGCCACGCCCCCCGCACCTCGGTCAGGCCCTGGGCTTCCTGGGGAGCTTCACGCTGCCAGGGGTCTGACACAGGGGCTCCCATCCACCCCGAGAGCCGCTCCTGCCCCGTGGGCCTGATCCGTGCGGGGAGCACATTCGTACCGTGTGGACTCCTTCCATGTGTGTATGGCTTACGTTGTCCCTTTCAAGAAGCCAGAACCACAGGCGCCTGGGTGGCTCAGTTGTTAAACGTCTGCCTTTGGCTCAGGTCATGATCTCAGGGTCCTGGGATCGAGCCCCACATCGGGCTCTCTGTTCAGCAGGGAGCCTGCTTCCTCCTCTCTCTCTGCCTGTATCTCTGCCTACTTGTGATCTCTCTCTCTGTCATATAAATAAAATTAAAAAAAAAAAAATCTTAAAAAAAAAAAAAAAAGAAGCCAGAACCAAGAGAAACCCAAGCTTCGCGCTTATCTGACCTCAGAAGGGCGAAGGAGGCCCACAGGAGCCCTGGCTCCCAGAGAGCAGCGTCAAGGCAGAGTGTGCAGGTGTGGGGAGCGGGAGGGAGGGACCGCGCTAATCCGGTCTCTGCTGCCTGCCGTGGGCACCGCGCCTCTCGGTCACCCGGGGCGTGTGCGGCTACGGGCCCTGAGGCTGGGCTGAGGCTTTGCTGACCGCAGGCCACGAGGCTAGAGGGGATCAGAGCCAGTGGGGCCCAGGGGCTGGAGGGGGCCCACGAGCTGCCCGGCACAGTGTTCCACCGAGGAGAGGCCCGGGCCCTCTCCTGACCCCGATCTGGGACCGGGCAGGGGGCGAGAGGCCAGCGCATGCTCTGCAGCGTCTGGTCTGTGCGTATCCTCAGGGCTGGCCCTGAGACCGTAAGCACAGGAGGAAGTCCCGGCTGGGTCCCACTAACAGGTCACTATTTCTGTTCACCTGTGCGTGTGTTCTGCTCTAAGGACTTGGCTCAATGCTGTTAAGCCCCTCACAGGAAGACCCTCTGACGGGTGTGGTGCTTGGGTCTGTTTACAGTAAGAACCCTGAGCAGAGAGGGGACGTGTGCGGGGCAGCCCAGCGGGCCAGGGCGGGGCTGGGGTGTACGGCCAGGCTGCCCGGCCCGGAGCCTCGCCGGCCGCCCCCACTCGGCCGTGGCTCTTTGAGCATGCGGAGAGCCGTATACGAGTAGACACATGTACAGATTTGGGTGGTGGGGGAGCAAATGGTAAGCGGCCACGAGGAAGGCACAAAATGCCAAGGGGAGCAGACAGGAGGGACTCTGGGACCCATCCCAGAGGACATGCACGTTCCTGCAGGAAGGGTGTGCAAGCAGGGAACAGGACGAGGGAAGCCTCGCCCAGTGGGGCCCCCCTCCACCAGCCAGGTCCTCCTGAGGTCGGGGCACCAGGCGACCTGAGCACCGGCACGTGTCCAATATCCCTCACGATCACCCGTGCTGTTTTAGCTTCTTAGTCTGAGAACCAGCGAGGTGGTCGTGAGAAGCCGACCTTGTCGAGGTCAAAGCCCTGGCGCTGGGGAGAGTGTGTGGCACTGGGAGCACCCAGCACCCTCCTACCCACGGCTCACATTTCCCGTGCCTGCTCGGTGAGCCCAGCTCTCTCCCTCCCTGGACGCGGTCCCACACGGGCTCTGCTCACTCTTCTCCATTTTACTCTGTGACCCCTCCGAGACGCAAGGTCATGAGATCCAGTTCCCGCTGTGGGATATGTTTACCGCTGTCCCACGTCCTGCCGGGACTGTGAGCCATCAGTGGTTTTGACCTGGCTTGCTCGCTGCGGTCGTCCTCAGCAGCTCTCCTGTTCCGCAGGGAACGGCGAGTAAAGGGCACGTGGGACTCTGGGCTCAGTCCGAGGTGGCGGTTGCACTGCCATCCTGCTCCCGCCCGGCCCCTGGGGGTGGGGTCTTCCGTCCCTGGGCACAGGCGCACGAGGATGACTGGGCCGTCCACCTGGAGGCATCTGCGAGATAAGAGCGGGTTCGTCAGGAGTTGGCCGGCTCATAGAGGAATGGAAGAGGCTCTCCAGCCCGGACGAGCCCGGGGGGCTCCTGTCCTGTGGGGTCCTGAGCAGGCACCACGCCCTCCCCGGGAGGAGAGGAGCACGGCCCCCCGGGAGAAGGGGCAGCGGCTCGGGGAGCCCAGGGGCTGCACTCCGGGGTGGGGGTAGCAGGGATCGCGTCTAAGATAGTGCGCGGGGCCACCCACCGAGAACGTGTGTCCTCTTGGGGAACGAGGGAGACAGGAGGGCAGGGGACACTCGCTCCGAGACACCTGCATGACGCATCTGTATGGCATTTGCAAGACGTCAACCACAGAGATCCTGAGCCCGCCAGGTGTTTGCCCGGGTGACCCCCTTGGTCTCTAGCACTTACGCTGCTTCATTGCAACTAAGGAACATCATCCTGGTGTTCAGATCAGAGGAATGTAACTGATGACAGAATCAGTAGACTCTCTAGGGGCTGGAAGAACGCAGGCGCGGGGGCACCTCGTGAGTCACACTGAGGCCCGCTGGGCGCTGCACACGGAGCTGTGGCTCTCCGGGGACCCCTGTGCAGAACCAGAGACTGAGGGAAAGCCCTCCGTGCTCCGTCCCCCCGACCCAACCCCACAACCCAGCAAAGAGCCGTTTCTAGTTTCACTCTGGAAGCCCTCACTGCCACGTGTGAGGCAGGAGCAAGGAGGCCTTCGGGCCGGAACGCTCCTGTCCCTGCGGGGCGGTGACTCCCGCAGCCCCAGCCGCTGTGGCTCTGCTCTCCTCTCCCCTGCACCTCGGGAGATGCTGCCTCTCCCCAGGGTTCAGGCTGTCTGATTCCTGCCTTTCCCTACCCGCCCACCCTCTGTCACTGACGGGGTCCTGCTGGTCCTGAAGGCGCTGGTGGAGCGTGCTCGGCTGTGCCGGCCACCCGGAGAAGGCCTGCACCATTACACAATGACGGTTTCCGCAGGAACAGCAGAAAGCCGGGCCTGCGGTCGTCTCCCGGGGTGCCCCGGGGTCAGGGTGCCTGCGGGCAGCGGGAGCGGGCCGGGGCCGAGGGGAGGGGCCGACACCGGGTCCCTGGCTTCCCCACACTGACCCTCCACCAGGCTGCACAGGTGGCGCACGGGGAGCATCGCCATTTGGACCCCGTGTCCCCGTGGAGATGAGATCATACGGGACTTCTGTTTGAGGTGCTCTTTTCTCATAAAGAAGCTTTTGATTTCAACGTATCTGTAACTCACACACTCACACACTCACACACACACACACACACACTGAAATTAAAAGCAATAGTGCATAAATACACCGTTCCCTGCCCATATGTCAATACCACAGAAGTACGTCAGGGAGCCTTTATCTGGGATGTGCCCACGATAAGGGCCCGGGGCCCCTCGCCTTGTCTGCGAGCCCACAGATCTTCCAGCCTCACGGGAATTTCACCTCCAGATCCGGGTCAGGGCTCTTCCTGGAGACAGACTCAGTACGTAATTTTCTGCACCGTTTGTGACAAAATTGCAACCAAACTGCCCATTTAAGAAATCGGGAGAGTGCGGTCGGCCTGCTGTTGCGATGGAAGGTGGGCAGTGTTTCGCTGGGTGGCCGGAAGCCACAGGTGGGCAGGCGGGGGGAGGGCCAGCTCGGCCCCGTGGAAGGGAGCCCCTACCCGGAGCAGGGCACGGGGTCACCGGCCACCGACGCAGCCGCAGCCACGGGAGCAGGGCGCTTCTTCGTGACAAACCCCTCAGGGACACTCCCGATGCCTCCGTACTGCTGTTTTGACGGATCCCTTTAGCTGTAATTTTCTAATCGACCCAGAGTGGCAAATTCCTTTCTTATACACAAACGACAACCCCAGAAACTCTTGAGGAATCCACCTTCCCTTTCCTGCCTGGATGCCTCAAATGTAAATAAGAGTCGGAGCCCCACTTGGAGCGCCTTCTCATTAAAGCGTCTCTGGCAGAGAGAACCACCCGGCTGTGGCAGCCTGTGTTCTAGAAAGGGGCTCTGAGAGCCGAAAATGTCACACCCAGTGTGAGAGACGAACAGAGGAGAGCTCGGAGCTGTGCAAAGGGACTCTCGAAACAGCGTCTGCAAATGACTTCGGTCCCCTGGCGTGATGAATCATGGAGTCGCAAATCCTTTTTAGCTAATTGCTATCAGCTTGCGAGATTTTCCCTTCCATGTTCAATATCAATTTTCACGGCCATAGGAGATGGCGCTTCTCCCCTGAGCCCGCTGGCGACCGGCCGATCAGACGGCAGCAGGAGCACTTAGCAGCTGGGCGGGGGCATCGCCGAATCACCGACCAGGAGGCCGGCGGCCAGCGCCGCCACCCCGCTAATGCAGTCGCGGCCGTGACCTTCCCGAAAGTCGTCCTCCCCTGTTGTCAGTCTCTGCAGACTGTCAGCGCCCAAACCCCGCCTGGTCCAGGAGCCGCGGGGCTGCCCGGGGCGGAGCGTGGCGGGGTCGGGGGAGCTCTGCTGTTCCATCAGGTGCAGAGGTAGCAACACCGCGACCCCAGGGGCTGCCCGGGGGGCGCAGGTGATGTGCGTTCAGCCAGCAGAGCCCTGTGTCACCAGGATCGGGGCGGGGGGCTCAGCAGCGCGCCGGAGGGTCTCCCACTGAGCCCGGCCCCACCTCCCCCGGGTGCTGTTCTGCAGTCTCCGGGAGCCTGTGGGCTCTCCTGCACACGGGGGAGCGGGGGCCACGACCCGGCGCCCCCACCATGTGCACATTTAACGAGAACGCCATGAGCACACGCACACCGGGACCCCAGGGCTCATCCGGGCGGCAAAGGAGGCTTGAGCAGCAGGAATCGGGCCAGCTCGTCCTGAGCCCGAGGGGCACCATCGCACGGCACTAATGACGTGTAGGTTCACTTCTGAGCCAGCACGACGGAAAGGCCTATTTCTGGAGACGCGTCGGGAGGGACACGGGGCGACCACGCCGCGGGACCGGGGAATCAGCCCTCGACGCCCCCGGGCCTTACGCTCCGCAGAGCCTGCCCCGACGTTCCTCCGCAGAAGCCCTTCCCATGGACCAACCAGGCGTCAGGACTCCGCTCCATCCCCCAACACCAGCGCGGACAATTATTGCTACGAACGCCACCTTGTCATTGCTGTGAACTCTTCCCTTTCCATCAGCGGCGGCGTGGGTGGGATCTCGCCCAGGGCTGGCACCAGAACTAAGCACCGCACGCTCGAGCCCACCGAGTGGTCGCCTGTGCGTCCCGCGTCGTCCCCCGCCCCCGCGTTCCGGGAAGGGGCCCGTGTTCCCCCGGCACCCAGCGCAGGAGGGGCCACGCAGCGCAGTGTGGTTTCCGCTCCGACCACAGAGGCTCCTCGGGAGGCGGCCGGTGCTCGCCGTGTTTCATTCTGCCGGCGTCCGCTTGGCTCGTTTCCCCGGCCAACCTCCTGTGTCAGGGCTAATGAGGAACTCTGTGAACGGCCTGACTTTTCACGGCTTCTCCCTTCCTACGGATGTGCGAATGGACATCGCCACGGCTGCAGGGGTGGGGGGTGCCGCGCGCTCCGACATCAGCGGCTGGCTGAGTAATTGACCGGGCTGAAAACCAGTTGAAGACCACCAAATAATTGCATCTCCCAGGGGTTTGGGGGAGTGTGCGAGGGCAGCCTCCCGGGGTTCCCTCTGCGGCCCCTGCCCCCAGGTGGGTGGGAGGGACCCTCTGACATCCTCCGCCACAATCGCGGCCCCAGCCCCAGCAATCGTGTGGTCGGTGGTCCCCTCTCTGGGGTCAGTGTGGAATTTCCACTTCTGGACTGCAGGTTCCATTTGAGGGATGAGGCCCGTCTCCTCTCCTGGAGAGGGCATCCAGACCGGCTGGTCCAGGGAGGAGGGCTCTGAGCCGGCCCGCGCAGCCTGGGGCCCGTCCATGAGGCTTGCTGAGTCTCGATAGCATTGTCTGTGGCACAGAAGTAGAATTATGTGACCCCAGGGCTGGACACAGCAGGTTATCAGTCATGGTGGTTACTTTTAATCAGCATAAATCTAAGTGCACATACGGATGATTCTGCCGGGCAAGATGCCTTCTCTGAGATGCCCACTCTCTGGACGGAGGGCGGGAGGCTGCCTATCCAGCTACCTCTGTGCTGACCCCGTGTGCGAGGAGACCTGGAAACCAGGGGCCACACGCCACTCTTGTGCTCCGCTTCTGTGCCCCGATGGGAAGGTCTGGCCTCCCCAAACGTGTTCCCTTACGTGTAAGAGACAGCCTGGAACAGGGTCTGTCCGTTGGCACAGCTCACGAGGGCCAAACAGGAGCGTGGGCCGGTGCCCACTGTGACCAGTCCCTCTGCAGTCTGGTCTGTGGGGCAGGGGCACCCGTGACATCACGGGCCCTCCTAGCTCCATTAGCGGGTGTAGTGGCCCCAATTATGCCTAACGATTTCTAGTGCTTAGAAGAAGATTGTATAGAACACAGGAAATAGACATGTTTATTGAGTGAAGTCATGACTTCTGCACAGCGAGGACTGAGGAGGACGAGGCTGTGCAGGGACATAGGGGACCGGGAGTCCGGGACGCAGCAGAAGGAGGAAAACAAGTCTGGTCGGATCAAGGCTCATCCCACCCGAGACACGGTGGGCCCCGGAGCAGGAAGGCGGCCTCCCCAAAGATGCAGACGCAGGGGAAGGGGCATGGGGGGGACAGCAGCCTCACATGCCCCGACCCCGTCCTTACTTGTGGAAACGCTCCGGGACCGGTGCTGCAGAGCCATGGCCCCGGGCGGCCAGAACCTACCCCTTTCCCGGAAGGAAGCAGTGCCCCAAGTCTGCGCACTGGCCCTACACCTGCCGTGGACACACAGGTAAGGGCAGGAAGCGCACGGCTGCCCCACACCGAGCCTCACCGTGGCCCTAAGAAAACACTCAACCAATCCAACCTACTCCTCAACCTAAACCAGGTAGAAATTCTTAGGCCGTGGAGGTGAAACTACTAGGGTACATCACAGTTTTTGAACACACACCTAAGACTCTCTTATTTTTTACAAAAACAGCCCGGCAGGTGGGTGGGCTGACTGCACACTCCCCGAGCTCTCCCAGCCCTGGGCGGCGAGCTCTTGGCGGGCTCTGCCCTGCGCTTCCTTCCCCGGCCGGACACGGCAGCTCCAAGGTGGGATTCACGGGACCTGGAACGTCCCCAGTTTTCTGCGTCCCCGAAGACCTCAGTGAGGGGTGCTCACAGCTGCTCAGAGCACCTGGGGGTTTTCTCGCCGACTTACCCAAGAAACGGAAGGACTCTTACCCTTCCATTTTTCCAAAAAGAAAATTCCTCTTGGGGCACCTGGGTGGCTCAGGCAGCTGAGTGACTCTTGATTTCAGCTCCGGTCGTGATCTCAGGACCCCAGGTCCGGTTCTGTCTTGTGGAGCCTGCTCGAGATTCCCTCTCTCTCTCCTCATTCCTTGCTCTCTCTCTCTCTCTCTCAACAGAGCAAACAAACCAACAAAATCTTTATCATCGGACGAAGGGAAGCAGTGAAAAGTCAGAAGAGCTGGCCAGCAATTCCTGATTTCTATGCTGTGTTCCTATCCGCGGCCCCTTCCTTCCTTCCTGACCCCCAGTGCCCCCCCCAACTCTGCCTCCCCAGCCACCTCAAACCCTCTGAATCTCCTCCGTCCTCCCTCTCTGGGTCACTTACAGCTGCAGTGTGGCTGACGGGTCCCCGTCATCGGAGCAGAAGAAGGGGGCGTCCGGACCCGTAGGGCACCTGCCGCGTGGCCGAGTCTGGGGAGGCGGACGAGGCTGCAGCCCACACCGCGGCGTCTGTGAGGCAGCCGCTGGGGAACTCGGGGTTCGTCCTGTCATCATTTTTGCCAGTCTCGTGGGGGGAAGCAAAGGCAGGCCTTCAGCTGTGCACCGCGGGACCCAGCCCGGCTCCCCGGCTCCGTTTGTTCAAACGAGACATGGCCATCTTGCAAGTGTGGGTGTGTTTCATATTTATTAACGTTTTAATGACATTGCCCTCCCCCGGGGTCCTCGGGGAGATCCGCAGGCTCTGGACCTTTGCCTTTGAAAATCCTGGAGCCTGGGGTCGAGAGGAGGTGACAAGGGCCGGGACCCCCCCCCCCCCACATACGCACCGGGGCCCCTGCGGCAGCCTCCGCAGTTACGGCCACCTGTCCAGCAGACGGTAATTGAAACGTGCGAACCACATGGGCGCTCGTCAGTCCTGGCGCCCGCACACATGACACGCGGGCTTTCCAGGGCCGCTGGCCTGGGCGCTCGGCTCTTCACCTTTTATCCTTCTCAGCATCACGACTTAATCCACTCTAATGAGGTGAGCTCGGCTGCCAGAGCCCGGCGGCCACGCGGCTCTCCTCTGGCTCCGCGTGGGTTGGTAAGAAGCTGGAAGGGAAGGGGCTCTGCCAGCCTCCCCCGCGGGGAGCCGGGGCCCCTCTCCCTCGCGAGCTCACCCTTCGCCAACGCGCCTCCTCCACTCTGGCCCGGGACGCGCTGGGCGGCGGACACGGTGGCCGTCTCGGGGTGGGCACGGCTCCGGGTCACCGGCCCGCACATTCGGCTTCGCGGCCACATGTCTCTCCAGCTTGAAGGACACGGCTGGTGGCCACATGTCACTGTTGACAAACAGCAGGTGCCGGCCAGCAAGCAGGAGCACACGGATCCCTTTGGCCCCCTTCTCCTTACCCATCTGTCCACGCGTCCCCAGCTGTGAGTGCCCGTGTGCAGGTGCGGCGGCAGGGCTGAGGCGGCGGGGACCGCGCGGGCGGGACGGCGTGGCCGATGCACGGGCGGCCGGGCAGGGCAGAGGAGGACCCGCTTCCTCCTGATGTGGCAGTGTGATGGGAGGAGGAAATGAGGGCTGGTCTAATTGGCGGATCCCATATGTTCTCGGGCTCTGTCGCAGAGGGCTGCAGCGCGGCGGCCACGCCAGGGCTCAGATGTCGCTGAGCTGCTCGCCCACCTGCCCGGCTGCCAGCCCGGCTCCGCGGCAGCCTGTGCTAATAATTAGCATCTCCTCTTGCAATGACTTCACACTGCTCCGCCGTGTGTCTCGGTCCCAGAAAGCGCCAGGCCCGCGTCCCCTCCCAGGTGCAGGGACGAGCTCAAGGTCCGCATGGCACCCCCGCATCACAGAACTCTCTGGACGCGGGCGCTGCCACCAGCCCTGCATGAGCCTACCTCATATTTTTATAATTAATACAATATTTCGCTTTAATGGCTTTTTTCTGTTGTTGAAAGCGGGGAAGAGAAGAAAAGAGGAGCACAATGCATTGAAAGCTCATGGGATTAACCGCACGGTCTTAATAAACGTATACACATCCAAGGCAGGGAGAAAAAAATGTCGCTGTTACACGGCTTGAACCTCCCCCTTTTCTCCAGCCTTAATCTGATTTTTGCCAATTCCTTTTGATCTATCAGGGGCAGGCAAGTCAGGTCCACAAGTACAGATGGACTAAATATGGAGATTAGCCCCTTCTCCTCCTGCCTCAGCTCCTAATACCTGATTAAGTCTAGAATCGCACGATTGTCTCCGAGCTGGCTATCAGAGTGGCCGGGCTCAGAAGGGGGCAGGATGAAGGCCGATTTTGTAATGGATACTTATTTTATCCCAGCGCTCTAAGGAGATTAGGCCTGGGGGTGTCACATTAGCCGTGATCTCTGGGCCCCTGGCCGGCTCTGGCGGTTTTCAAACACCTCTCCTCGGCCTTAGAACAAACAGGGAGCCCGGACCCAGCGGCCCCATGTCGGGCATGAATAATTGCCCACTGCAAACTGTTTGAAGATCACAAAGTGCTGTGTAAATTACTCAGTTTGGGCTTTAGTCGGGGTGATTTGTGGTGACTTATTGAATCTTTTCACAGTTCAGAATTAAACTTTCTCTGCTGCTGACTGTAGGCCGCGGAGAAAGGCGGCGGGCTCTGAGCTGACAGCCCGGCCTTCAGATCAAGCTCGCAGGAGCGAGGCGGGGCGAGCCGGCGGCCCTGCGCTGCAGAAGGCGGCCGGCCGGGCTGCTCCACCACCGCATGCCTATTCAGCATGAGACTTAAAATAGCTATTGAAACCAAAAAAAAAAAAAAAAAAAGCAGGGGAGAGGGGGTGGAAGGTTGCTTCTTGTTTCGAATCACCCACACGTTTTTGGCACGATCTCCTGGGCAATTTTCCCACCAGCACATCCAATTTACTTTTTGTTTGTTTTCAAACATGGCACATTTCTTTAATTAGTGAGGGCAAACAAGTTAGAAACAGAACGAAAAAAACCCACAGAAGTTGAAGAATTCTGGTCGGGGAAACGATGTGGTTACAGCACAGAGTCTGGGGGACTGAGCTGGGCCGGGGGGCTCCCGTCGGAGTCGTGGGGCTGGGGGGCGGGAGGGCTTCCCGGGTGCGGACGGCCCCCTGCCCGCGCGACCCAGCCGCCTCTGAGCCTGCTGCCCGCCCTGGTTGGACGCAGGAGGTTGCTTGGGAAAATTAATTAGCTACTATGTATTTTGTCGTTGTATCTACCTGATCTAAGTTGCTTCTGTGAAACAGTCATAACGCCACAAACAGATTCCGCAGTATCAGAAGTAGCGATGATGAAGATTTTTAATATTGCCAAATGTGGAAACTGTGAGAATACCGACAGTTGCTCTGAAGGGCTTTTCTGGTAAAGAAGCCTGGACAGTAGTGGCGTGTTTTTGCTGGAGCAATCTGTTTTCTAATTATCAAGACACTGGCCCTCAGACATATGAACACAGAAGTATTTTTTATCACATATCATTAAGGAAAGAATCAAAGTTAGAATATGGAAGTAAAAATGTAATTAATTACCTATTAATTATGATGTATTAAATAAAAAGTTAGTGCAATTCCTTTGCGTGCTCATGTATTTTCTGATTTATTTTTATCCTGCTGTACTTTTAAAACAGGCATCGGCTAGGCATTCATAGCAATTAAGATTTTCTGAGTTCACTCCTGAAAATGTAAAGAAATGCAGTCTACCTCTTTACAGAGCGCCCTGCGTGTCCCTGGATGGGTTAGCTTATTATGTAATTACTAATGTACATTTATCACCTAGTGAAGACCAAGAAAAATCGAGAGGCAGAACGCAGATACATTGTGCTTTGTTTTAAAGTAGGATTAGTAAATGGAAAAAAAATCAATACAAGTCTCCATTGTAAAGGTAGGTAAATTCCACGATGCTCGTTAAAGCCAACCGAGTTAACTACTCACCACGGCATTTACCTAAATTACAGAAAGCAAAGCAAGGCTGGGAAGGATAAACTGCTTCAGTCTTAAAGCAGTATGTCTACCATGCACTGTTTTGTGCTCATTGCGGGCTCACAAATTCCTGATAGATGTGCAAATAACAAAATGGAAGATTCTAAACAAAGAGGCTTTGTGTCAGCGGGGTATGAGTTCAAAAGAACAATCTAGATCATTGTCTTCGTTCTCATCTTCATTTGGATATAATGTATCTAAACTTAGACCAGGTTATTTCTCCCAGAAAGATTATATCCTAGTAGAAAAAGTAGTGTTTCTACATATTCCATTGCTACAAAATTCAAGGCATGGCGCTAGGCTCTTCAGTGAGACCCTGGGTAAGAAGCTTCTAGAAACTTCCGGGCTTTGGAGGTTTACAGAAGTGTGTGTGTGTGTGTGTGTGTGTGTGTGTACAGGAGGAAGGTGGAGACGGACTCCTGATAGTAAAAACATCCTACCTTCTTACTCTCATCATCTGTTCCCAATGATTCACACGTCATAACTCGATGATGTTGGGGGGTGGACTCATGACGGTCTCCATTTTACGTGGTGTGAGACCATACCAGCGGCTGGGTGGCAGAGCTGGCAGGAGCCCGAGCTACGGGGCTCTGGGGCCCTTGGTCTTTGCCACACCCCTGCCTCCTATCTTGAGGCTTCTGAACACAGGGAGGCGGACATCCTGGAAAAGGCTGGTGGACGTGTCGCTGGACAGGGCAACAGGCAGGGCTGATGTCAGGTGAAGAGGGGTCAGGGCAACGAGAGGAGCCCACCTCCACGTGGCAGACACACACCAGCGCCTTCAAGGGGCCCTGAGACTGAGGTGCACACAGAATGAGGTAAGCCTGAGTCAGCGAGACCTCACACCGAGGGACTTACACCCAAAGTGACTGAGGCTTACATGTTATCTTTTTAATGATCACATCTCTGAGCTGCATTAGGAACCTAGCTACTTTTGTCTTGTTTGTGATGGCCGTGGAGCTTTCTTGTGGCTTGTATGCAGTCCTTAGCATCCAGCTGAAATGTTATCTGCCATTCGTGGTGGGTTACCACAAGCACCTCGCAGCTCTGAATAGCCCCGCGTGTAGACTTTCAGGCCAAGCCAGCTCTGGGACCCCCCAATCGGTGTGTGGGAGATGTGGGAGATGTTCCACCACCACGGTGGGTGGGCCCCTTGGAGGTGAGCTCCTGGGTTGCTCGGAGTCCTCAGGGTTGGGGAGGGGCAGAGAAATGAGGCCCCAGCTCCCCGATCTTGACAGGAAAGGGCACAGTGCAGGAGCAGTTTGGTTGGGTTGCCAAGGCTACTGTCAGGCATCTGTGACCCTGAGTCCATGAGGACAAGACAGCAGTTGGCCCTCTTGTTGGGCTTAAGTGTGCCTGTCATCCGTAGGATTTTCTGTGACTTCCTCTTTTCTCCAGTGACTGTGGAAGATCAGGTGCTATTTCCTCCCTCACAGTCCAACTCTCTGCAAAAAGAGCCCAGGACCCACACTTCCTATGGGTGCAGCATTCTACTTCAGTATCACAGTGGGAAGCTCACCCTCGGCCAGGCAGGGGAGACGTACTCTGGCTTTTGGGAGGTGGTGAGCTCTCCACCTCAAGCTCTCTGGGATCCAGCCCCACCTGGCATGCTCTTCTCATAGAAAGAAAAGGATTCAGTGTACACATTGCACAGACACAAATTATAGTTTCCCGGATAAACTCCAGACAGCTGATGATGCGATGAACGTGAGGAGGTTTACTCTCAGGCTGGGTGCTCAGACCCTCAGCGTGGACCCCTAGCTTCACTACTTTGTTGCTTTGAGGCTCAGGGCAAGCAGTGGAGGTTTGTGTGCCTCGTTTCCTCATCTGTGAAATGGGAACAATAATAACACCCAGCTGACAAAGCGTGTTTTAGTGCTAGGACCAGAATGAGTTCCTGTAAACGTGAACAGCATCGGGCATTAAGCACCTGTCCTGTGCCAGGCGCTGGGGGAGGTGATACAGAACCTGAAAGGAGAGAGACCTGTGGTTCATTCCTTGCATGTAACACCCAGCTCCATGCAATACCTGCCAACCAACAAATCATGGGACATGACATCAAAAACTAATGACGTTCTGTACGGTGACTAACATAACATAATAAAAAATTATGATAAAAATAAATAAAAGAGAAAGAGAAAGACCCTGTCATCACAAAGGGGGGGCAGATGCAAAAAGTAATCAGGAGAGCTATATTAGAGGGGGTCATTCCCTTAAAGAAGACAAAATATCTGCTATGAAGATGCGTTACCGATCACTGACCAATGAAGGGAGAAGACAAGGATGGTTTGATCCTGGTACAGCTTTAAGGGAAGCTCAGGCTGAGGAAGACCTTGCACGATGGGGTGGGCTCAGAGAGAAGGGAAGAGTTCCTTTTAAAGTTCCAGGCTGTGTGTTGCCAATCTGCAGCTGAAGGACTGTGCTGCCAGGGAACAAGGGTCTGAGGCTGCAGGCCAGGTAGGAGGGTGTTTGAAAGAGGAGGTAAATCCAGAATTTTTATTGCAGCGATCAGTCTTCATCATGAGCATCAAGATGGAGAGACATGAAGTGTCAGAGCAAATTACCAGATGCCCCTGGAGAGCTCAGGTCCGGTCAGGCTTTGGCACACGCACTGCCTCCCGTAAAGGATGCGAGTTGAGAGTGGTTCCACTGTTCACATTGCTGCAGCACCCCACAGCTTTCCCTGGGAAGGTAATCTCTGAGCTACACATCGCACATTTGCTTGTACCTCTTTATATACAACTACACCCTTTCTGACTCCTTCAGTACCTCTGCATGGCCAGATGGCCTGGGTGAGAGGTTGATGAGCAACCTCACCAAACAAGGCTCTGTATATTTTATTACTGTAAATATACTGCTGGGCATTTGCAGGTGAGTTTCCTCACTTCTATACGCATATCCAGAGATTTATGATGATTGCTTCAATATGCTTTTAATTATCCAGTTTTTACAAATTGGCTTTAAATAAGTGAAATACATTGCTGCATAAATTTTGCAAATATTAGAATTACTATCACTTGCTACAACCACACCTGTTTAAGTGTGATGTGATTTGTTCTTATTAGTGTTTTTTTTTCCAGAAAATGTGATAAAAGCCCTGATTCTCACATCCCACAACCAGAGATTTGGGGCCAGTAAGTTTGGACCAACGTCTTAGAATCTGCATTTTAACAAACTCCCAGGTGATTTTTATGCAGTTTGAGAAGCCAGATAAACCTTCCACTATCTTGACCCTTCTGAGTTTTTCTCTTGACAATAGCTCATTGAGAAGCAGCATTGTGAGCAAAGAGTAAAATAACAAAAACATTTGACATAAAAAGGCAAGTCAGTATTTTTTTTGACTTTTTTTTCCCCAAAAATGTTTATTTTATTTTTTCAGTGTTACAAGATTTATTGTTCATGCACCACACCAGAGGGGGAGATGAATCATGAGAGACTGTGGACTCTGAGCAACAAACTGAGGGTTTAGGAGGGGTGGGGGTGGGGGGCTGGGCGAGCCTGGTGGTGGGTATTGAGGAGGGCACGTACTGCTTGGAGCAAGTCAGTATTTTTAATGCTCTGCCATTTGAGGTACAAACAATAGCGGATTCATTTTGCCGACTTGCCGTGAAGCCTGAAATCCCTTCATTTAGGATGTTTCCCAATTGCACCTGTGCAGAGCAAATGTGTTTACTCTGCCTTCCTATCCCCGTACTGCTAGCCGTGTGGCCACCACGGAGTCACAGGAAACGTGAATGTTTACGTCTTCATTTGCATATTGTTGTTTCAAACAGAAGAACCTATTTGCCAGAGTTGCTTTTCACTGCAGTGCAGAATGCAGGACGGTTTCCCTCGGTGGTTGGGTCCGGTGCCTTGATTCAGCCCCTGCGGACGTCCTTGGGTCCTTGGCTGGGTCGTGGAAGGATCACGCGTTCTGGGGACGGGCGGCGGCACGCCCCACTCATCCGCAGGCAGGAACCCTGACGCCCAATCGCACTAACTCACAGACTCATCCTTCGGGCCCCTCCTTCGAGGAAGGCCCCTCGGACTCGGATTCTGCCCAAGGACTTCCCCGGGTTAGGAAATTGCTCCAAGGAGAGGCAGGCAAAGGTCAGGTCTTGGAAGGGAAGCGATGGTCCTTCCAAAACTCCAAGGATTGGTTCAATAATTGCCCAGCCGCGGTGAGCCGTGGCCCAGGCCCCTGAGATGCAGAACGTGCCACGGGCTCTTTTGTAACGACTTGGGGCCTCCGTTGGGAATGTGGGAATTTGGGCTGTTTCGGAAACCCATGGCCACAGTCTCCCAGCCCTGCAGCGTGCCTGTCAGTCCCGCAGGTTTCTTAACAGAGACTGGTCAATAACGATAGACAAGGGGTCTTTGACGGAGCAGACACGGCCTGTCAAGGGCGAGGTACCCCTAGACCCTCACCGAGCTCCTGATCTTTGATCAGTGTTCCTGCTCCTAAGGTGCACCCACTAAGGAGATGACAAAATAAGTACATCCTGTCTTTTTCTCTTGAGTTTCTGGTAGAGTCAGAAGAGGAGGCAGGGACGTTTTGTGAGGCCACTGGGCATCTGTCTTCAGGGACAGCAGTGTTCCCTGGGGGCACGCCCTTGCTGGGATGATGGGACATGTTCGCCCAAGTCCCTTTGCTGGGTCCCATCTCCCTCCTCCCCTCCATATGTACCTACAGGTATGGCTTTAATGAAACCAATGTTTCTTTTTAAAGTTAAAAGTTAATTTGAGACGTTGTAATAATAATTATTAAAATATAAAATTATTAATTATCTTGTAAAATGGAGAAGTGCCTCTGAGAGGCAAACATATCTAATGTTTGAAACAACCCTTTATACTCTTCTAAGTGCATATGTCTCTCTTGAGCACATTAAAATTGCAATCGTTACGGACACCTATGTTTTTTCCTGTACACTCTCCCTTTTTAAGTTTCTCGATCCTAGAACATTTGGATAGATGCACGCTTCACTCTTACGAACAAGGCCAAAAACATGATCTCAGCTTAGCATCCCGACTGCGTCCCAGAGTTTCCCTAGGAGACATTCCTTCGGTGGAATCGCTGGGCTTAATTGTGTGCACATGCTGAAGCTCTCACACACGTTGTCAAAATGCTCTACGGAAAATTCATGCTAAATTTCAAAATTCCACTGAAATTTTGAGAGAGGTGACTCAGGGTGTCCTGGCTAGAGCCCAGCATTTCCTGCGGGTTACCACAACACCCGACAGAACCTGCTCACCCAGCTTTCGTTTTCTGTGAACACAATCACGCTGGCCAATGATGTCACAACTTTATTGGGTGCTTTTATTGCCTGTATTTCTATGCTTGAATTTTCTGCTCATTGATCTTTAGTAGAAATTAGGTATTGAGAATAACTATCCGACAAAGGTAAGTATTTTTCTTTTTTTTTTTCCCTCCATTTTTTCCCCTTTTTTCTCCATTTAGGGTGTTTTTGATGTCATAACCCTCGAGCCCTTCCGTGACTAAATGTGTCTCACATTCTCCTTCTTCAGATCAGATAAAGAAAAAACAATCACTCTGTACAGTAATTCTCTGCTCTATTTGAAGGATATTTTTTCAAAGGATATAATTTGAGTTTCTGTCGATTTTCCCCCCAAATACTTACTTGCGGAAATTATTTTGTGACCGATGTCTCCTTGCTCAGCGTGCAGCACCTGTGGCCGCACTGCACCATCTGAGGTTCGGTCTTGGGGTCTGTTCTCTCCCTCTGAGCATCAGCCCTCAGGTGAGTTCCGTGTAATAGGTGATGCCATCCACTATCAGGGGCGACAAGACCCCACTCGTCACTCTTATTTTTAAACAGTTTCTTGCTGACACTTTCTGTCATGTTCCAGGTGATCTTTGGGACACCTTTGTTTCAAGGACACAAAAATCTCCCTGAATTTGAACATGGGCTGGGGACAGACTTTAGGTGCACGATCGTGAGAGCAGCTAATATTTCTGGACGGTCAGCACCAAAGTGAGGGGGTTTGCGTATCATTTTCCTTTCACTGAGGGCAGCGCGGCAACCACCACCTTCTGGACCAGGGAGCCGAGACAGGAAGCAGGTTGCGGTGACCTTCAGCTCAGGCGGGGTGGGGACATGTTCACCCAGCCGTCCAAATCAGACACGGCAGACGCCCTCCTTGCTGGACATGCTTTCCGTTGGTGACATTTTCAGCCTCCTCTCACGGAGCTCATCTGCCCTGGACGTGAGGGCACAGCGGACACGGTCTGACAGATGTCCACGCACCTTCTGAACTGTCCCATGGCATTCCCAGTCCTCAGGGACAGACTTGCTCCCAGAGCTTCCGTTTTGTCCTTTCACTCAGAGCCTGCCCGTCCCTCTTTCATCCTCGATGATGGAGATCCCATTCTTTCCTATCTTCTTACTGGGGTTTGGACAGGATAGTCTGACTTCCAGTTCACAAACTCTATTTTCTGCCTTAACTTTTGAATTAATTCAACATTTAAAAAACTAGTGTAGTTTGCAGTTCTAGAATGCCTATTTGATTACTTTTGCTTACTCTTGTTTTTTCCATTTGTCTGTATTATCCTCTATTCTATTTCCTGCATTTATTCATAATTATTTTGACATTCTTTTCCACTAATAATTATTTTTGACTTGCCTCTTGAACCTTTTCTATGGATTATTTTATCTCTTGACTCCTTGTCACTTTTTCTTGCTCTGTATGTGTGTGTGTACGTGTGTATATGTGAGTGTGATGTTTTAAATGCACTGGGAATTTGAATATCATACTTTGTGGAGACTCTGGTTTATATGTTTTATGTCTCTAAAGAGTATTAAATTTTGCTTTGACCTTTTCTGCTAAATTTGATTTACTATTTTTTTTAAAGATTTTATTTATTTATTTGAGAGAGAGAATGAGAGAGAGAGAACATGAGAGGAAAATTGGTGAGAAGGAGAAGCAGAGTAGGAAGCCCAGTGTGGGACTGGGTCCTGGGAATCCAGGATCATGACCTGAACCAAAGGCAGCTGCTTAAACAGCTGAGCCACCCAGGCACCCCCTTGATTTACTATTTTTATTATGAAATTATTGGAAGTATGTTAGGTTTACTATTTATTTATTATCGTTATCTCTTATCGTTACTTATTATTAGGTTATATTAGTCTCAGGTGCATAACGTGATGGTTGGCAATTCTGTACCTCATGCAATGCTTACCACAGTAAGTGTGGTTACTGCCTGTCACCATACAAAGTCATTACAATATTATTGGCTATACTCCCTATGTTGTATATTTCATCATGATTTACTATTTTTTTTCAGTGTCCAATTTTTGCATGCACATTGATAGCTCCATTGTGTTTCCTCCTGCAGCTGGGAATTAGATATGAGTTGTTTGATTTTGAGTAGATCAAGACGGAGCTATCCTTTAGTTGTTAAGTTGTAGTATTTTTGCATCAGCTGTCGGCACCCAAAGGAGGCAGTAAGGTAGGCAGCAGTATCTGGGCTGAGTCCTCACACATCTCTTTTTTATGAAGAAGGAAGCTCTTTCTCAATACCTACCACCCAGCTCGCCCAACCCCCCCACCCCCTCCTCTCCAAAAGTGGTGCATGAACAATTAATCTTGTAACACTGAAAAAATAAAATAAACCTATTTGGGGGAGGGGGGAAGAAGGAAGCTCTTTCCCAAGTGCCCTGACATATGTGTTCTTACGTCTCTCACCAGAACTTGGTCCCTGGAACAATCACTGGCAAGGGGGGAAAGCCAACCATGCATCATTCTTCAAAGTCAGGTTCATGGTACCCAAACAGAATCAGTTTCAGTAAAGAGGAAAGGAATAGATGGTGAGTCATTAGTGAGCAATGTTTTCCACGACCCAGTGGATAATCCTCTAACCTGAGTTTATCTGAACTGTTAGTAGTTGTTGACATTTGATCAATTGCTTTTCTCAAAAACACTTTCCTCAGTGGGTCAGTGGGCTCTTGGACAATTACCCTCAGTTCTCCTACCTCATTGACTATTCCTCTTACTTTCATTCTCTGGATGGTAACACTCACCTGGTTATTTTAAAATATCATCTATATATTGACAATTCACAAATTGTACCTCTAATCCAGACACCTCTCCTGAACTACAGTCCCAACAATTCAATTCAGGCTCAATATTTTCACGTAGATGTTTAAGAATATCTTGATCTTGTCTTGAAACTAACTCAATAATCATCTCGAACTTTCTTTCCCCAGTTCTCCCCATCTTGGTAAATTATCACTACACTCTTCAATATCTTGAGCTAACATCTTAGACTCATAACTGAACCACCCCCCCACAGGTAACTCAAGAAAAATTTCTGCCACTTCTATATTTAAAATATATAGAGACTTCAACGACTCCTCCCTTTCACGTCTTGTTGAGATGCCTGCAGTAGTATCCCAGCTGGTCTTTTTGCCTCTCACAGTGTGTTGTCAGAGGAATCAAGGTGAAGGGCGCCGGGTGGCTCAATCGGTTGAGCATCTGCCTTTGGCTCAGGCTGTGATTCTAGGGTCCTGGGATTGAGCCTCATGTTGGGCTCCTCGCTCAGTGAAGAACCTGCTTCTCTCTCTCCCTCTGTCACTCCCCCCTGCTTATGCTCTCTCACTCTCTCTCTCAATAAATAAATAAAATCTTAAAAAAGAGAATAATCAAGGTGATACTTCAGAAACATAGCAATGATTGACAGAAAACAGAATTTTATTTAAAATAGTATTTATAATAACATGAAGCACATCCTATACCCAGAAATATAACTAAAAATTACCTAACTCTTTTACCAAAAAAAAAAAAAAAAAAGAAAGAAAAGAAAAGAAGAAAAAGAGAAAACTAATTAAATTGAAAAGCATACCATGTTCATAGACTGGACGTCTCAGCACTATTAGTATGTCTGCTCTCCACAAATTAATCTATAGACTTATTGCTTTTCTAATAAAAATTCCAGCAGAGTGTGTGTATGTGTTGTATTCTGTATAATTTGACAAGTTAGACTAACTTCTTATTGTATTCATAAATTCAGTTTTACTGGAATATGATTATAAAAGTATAAGGTAAAAATAATTATCTAGGATATGACACAGAGATATAAATTTGTGAAGTGGGGTAGGGAAAGACTTTTTAAACAGGACATACACACACCAAACCTGTAAAATAAAATACTTATAAGTTGTACAGCCTTGAAATTTAATATTGTTGTTTATCAAAAGAATTAAAAGCAGGTCAGAGAGAGAGGGGGTGGGAAGAAGGAAACCAGGAAGAGAGAGGGAAAGAGAAAGAGAGAAGATATTTGCAATAAGAATATCAGCCATTGTATCCAGGATACATAAAAAAAATTCCTACAGATTGTAAAAAGAGAGTCAAATAGTAAATGAATCAAGAGACTTCAAAAGATACTAGATAAAATATGATGCCAAAACAGGCAATGGAATATTGTAAAGAGTGCTTCAGTTCCTACGTCATCTGGAAAGTGAGAAATAAGACCGTACTGAGTTGACACTACTCCCGTCTGAATGCTCAGATTTAAAAGGACTGACAACAGCAAAGGTTGTTGAGAACACGGAGCGAATAGAAAGAAATCACGTGCTGCTGGCAGGGGTGTCCACATCTCCTGCAGCTGGATATGCCTGTCCTACATAAAAGCCTACCCGCCTCTACATACATCTGTACTGAGCACAAATGAAAACTGCTCCACGGAAGACGTGCAGACTGTTCATGGTGTTATTCCCAACAGGCAAAGCTGGAAACAAGCCAAGCGTCCCCCAGAAGCAGAGTAGGTGAACTGTAGGTATTGTCCACAATGGAACACAATGCAGCAATAAAGACCGGGGGATACCCCCATGCACGACCAAATGGACAAGGCTCAGGGATTTGCTCTGAATGAAAAACCAGACCCCACATAGCACACGCGGTGTAATCCCACTGACTTCCCACCTCTCCTCACCTGGAGACCTGGCCCCCCTCCCTTCCTGACCCATATTACTGGTTACTATCCCTGCTCTCACCCGGGTCCCACAACAGCACTACTCTCCTGTTCTTAAACTTGCTGAGACCCTGCCAAGGGCACCTGCTCTCCACCTGCCTGCAGTGCACTTCTATCTGAACGTCACGTGGACCACACCATCGCTGCTCCAGGTCTCTGCCCAAATCCTGCCTTCCACCTTACTCTGCGGTTTCCCATCACCGTGATCATTCCCTGACGTCTTGCGGATCTGTTTGCCCACCTCCTTCCACTGGAACAGAACCCTCAGGAGGGCAGGCATTGGTTGGATTTGTTTCGTATCCTCAGACCCCAAGACCACATGCTAATTAATGATAATGCCTATCTTCCAAAGGTACCTGGATCAGCGCTGCGGTAATTTATGCCTGTTAGTTAATAGGTCGGCACACTTTTCACTTTCCTCTTACGTGGGTGACCTGACCATGTTTATGTACTTCTGGTGTCATATTTTTCTTTTTCGTCTCTATGAGTGTCTTGCACAATCTAATGCACCCTCTAGAGAGACACCTTAGACCATCCCGGTGAGTACATACTCTCTCCATCACATCCCCTAAGAGTTAGGGTCTCTGGCGGTTACCTCTGCTTCTGATCAGACTGACCATAGTACAGCAGGTCACACATGGGGTCATCTCAGAGGCAAAGGGTTATCCATGTGCCAGGACTGAACTATCCCCTTCTGCTCCATTGCCTCTTTGGCACAGAGGAACCGGCGTTAGTGGTGAGTCTCTGAAGACTGCTAGAGGCGTATCTCTTCGGGGGGAGCAAGCAGAGAGGTCACAGCTGAGCCCGCCCCGAGTCTGGGGGCCGGGCACCTGTCACCTTCAACTCGCTGTCTGTTTAGCAACAGCAGGTTATAATAACACACCTATCAGAGGGAGGCTTGCCTCCCAGGCCCCCTGGTGAGGTGTTTATGATTTGTTCAGGGGCATTAGCAAATTTTGCTCAGATGTGCATTGGACCATGTTTC
>CM053607.1:1150968-1178408 GCA_028646535.1 Procyon lotor
AAAAAAAAGGAAAAAAATGCTGGTGAGGATGTGGAGAAAGTGGAATTCCTCTGTACTTGTTGGTGAGGTCACAAAATGCTGTGGAAAACAGCATCCTGGTTCCTCAAAAGAAGGTCAACTCAAAATTACCCCATGATGCAACAATTCCTGTTCTGGCTACATACGGACAAGAGAGGGGACAAGAACACGGAGGTGTGTAGTCTGTAGGAGGTCGTTAGTCACAGTCCTGTGCCGTCTTGCGGGGAACAAGTTACTGAGTTATTTTTTTAACAACCGGTTAGAATATTTTGTTTCACTTTTTAATAGAATGGAATGACTTCGAGTGAGTTGAATTATCTGACTCAAAGAAAATATGTCGATCAGCTGCTTCTTCCCCCAGGGAAGGTGCAGGGTATTAACCAGACTCTCCGCTTGTCATGGCCAATGTCAGCAGGCAGCTGGAGTAAATGGAAACCCAAAAGCCAGAGTTTGGCCTTCTCCTGTGTCTACAGAATGGGGGAGAGTCAAGTGAGGAGATACGGAACTCGTCTTGGTGGCCGAGCCCACGATATTCCTGTCCTCCAGCTGCTCGCCTCTACTGGAGCGAAAGGAGCAACGAACCCAAAGTCCGGGCTCTCAGTCCTCTGCTGCTGGTTGTCATTCTTCAGTGTCTCATATGGGAGGATGGGAAGGAGGGAGGGAGGGAGGGAGGGAGGAGGAAGGAGAAAGAGAGGGAGGGAGAGAACCACAAGCTCAGGACAGCCACACTGCTCATCTCACTGGCGCCCTATAAAAGTTGAATGAGGTAATGGACATGAAAACACTTGAGTCTAAAAGTGATGCGTGATGGGTTATTAATTTTATGACTAAATGGTATATCTGGTCAAGGAGAATGATTGTTCAGGGTGTTTTCCATCTCCTAAATTATCCCAATAAAGGAAACATCACTTGGTCGGGGGGATTAGCCTGACAGTGTCCTCTTAGAGACCCGCTATTCCTGCTCGTGCTTTAAGCCATGACCTAAGTTTTAGACTCTCTGTGTGAGCGGGTGAGTTCATGGTAAGAGAAGAGAGGCACAAGATCATTGTTCTTTTCTCCACCCTGTGGATGTTTCTGCTTCGAATGCCCTCTGATTCTGCCATCAAAAGTACAGACAATTCAGAAGCCGGAAAAGACCTTGTGATCCCGCCCCCCGCCCCCCCAGACCCTCCCCAGACGCTCTCTGTGTGGGGCTGGAGGAGGGTCGGGGGGGCTGCAGGCGGGGCCGGAGCCCCTCCCTCCCCACACCCACCAGCACTGCTTGGAAGGGCGAGGGGCTGGGGTCTGGCCACCCCACTGCCCGGCTTCAGTGCGAGCTGCTGGTTTTGTTTTTATATATTGTGCTTCTGATTAAGACATTTGTTTAAAGAAAGCTTTACACTGCTTTAGGGGAAAGAAAGTGGAAAGAGAGACTGAGGGGTAATTGCTCTGCTCATGTCAGTCGTTGGCTCCCCGGGAAAGCCATCTTCTGGGCACCTGACCATGACAAAAAGAGGAGAATTAAGCCCCCAAAATAAGCTAAAGTGGAGCCGAAATTCTCTTCATGAGCGGCCAGGCCTCGCTTCTCATCTCTAGCACAAACTTAAATAAAGAAAATAAGCTGAACCATTCTTAGAGTGACTTTCCTGTTATCTGACTTACTACAAAGTACCATTCACTGTCGGTGGCTTATTCAGACCTGGAAGGGGTGAAATACCATTTTTCCAGGGAGGAATACCATTTCCATTCCCGGGAAAATGGATCATCAGTCGGAAAATCATTTCAAATGTGCAGAACATCCCATTTCTGAGTCTTCTAACTGAGAGGCAGTCACCGCAGCCTTTTGGGAGGACACAGCGACTAGTCAGTATTATTAAGGTCCTGTGTCTTCAGGGCGACCAGCAGTTCCGGATTTGCCCCAGACGGAGGGGATTGTGTGGAACACAGCAAAATCGTGGCTAAAACTAGACAGTCTGGACAAGCTGGGGCCATTGGTCCTCTCTGCGTCTTGAGGCTGCGTGTCATCATAAATGATTTATCAATTAATTGATGGATTGGTTCCCTAACTATTCAGTGAGCGACTCTGGGGCAGTTAATCAGCCGCAGGGTGGCTGGATACGGATTTCATACACAGGATCCGCTGCCTAGAATGACAACAAGTCCAGGTGGAGAGTGAGTAAGACCCCGAAGGGCCCGTCAGTGATTTGGACAGGAGGAGAACCGACAGCTGGGAGAAGCAGAGGAAACCCCACGGACGCCGGACGCAGAAGGGCCGAGCTACTTCTGCAGACAGGCATGGAGGGGCGTCAGAAGGAAGGCAGCCCGCGGACAGAGGCACAGAGACAATGACCAACCTCTCGTCGGCTCTATTCCTAATCCCATTTCAGCCCCTTCACACAGGCTCCTGCTTCCGTTGGAAGCCACCACTGCACGCGTGCCCTTCGGGGGGACTGCGGTGCCCTCAGAAGTCGTCAGTAGGTGTCCAAGTGTGATATCAATGCCCCAACAACATGGCACAGTACAGATTGAGTCCTCTGTGCGAGCCAGGCTTTGGAGCGGCAGCAGAAGAGAAGTTAGCCCAGCTCCCCCTCCAGGAGCCGGCAGTAGGCGGAGCCAACTGGGAACTGATGAGGGGGCAGATGAAGGGGGGAGGTCACGTGGTCTCACGTGTGCAACGAAGGAAAACCAGCAGGGAGGGGGATGAGCTGGGCAGGGCTGCTGGAGACAGAGGAACCCGGACACTTCTCTGGGGAGGTCACATCTGAAGAGGAGGGGGCCCTAAACGAGGAGAGAGACCCAGAAGACCGGGGAGGGGCATTTTAGGCAGAAGGACCCTGCCCCACCCCCACCCCGCACCAAGCCACGGAGAGTGAGCAGACGTGCTGAAGGTGAGTGGGGGCCTGGGGGCCAAAGACAGTAGACATGACCCAAGAGGATGCTGAGAGGTCATGGGAGGGGGCAGACAGCAGAGGGTTGGTTTGGGGTGGTTTTAGCAGAGGAGTGACACAGTTGGATGGATTTCAGATGAGGACTCCACACGCTGAGTGGAGAACCGACAGGTCAGGAGCCGGAATGGGACCATGCATGAGTCTAGGCTCGGGTGGGGAAGGACTGTGGTCTGGACAGGAGTGGGCAGCTGGGACACAGCCGGGCAGCATGGGCGTGAGAGTCACCTCTGGCCGCAGAGTTGGGGGTTTGTGACAACATAAAATAAGGGCAAAGAAATGGGGGAAGCAGACTTATCTCTGGGATGCTTGAGCTAAGGAATTGGCGAGAGGCAGCAGGCTTCCTGGAGGTGGGGGTTCTGGGGAAGAAACAGGTTTAGGGGCCGGACGGGACTCAGTCGTCCTATCAGCACCCAAATGGAGCCCCCGAGGGAGAGGGAGCTGGCTTTGACTCTGTAGCTCATCACGTGGACGCGATGAAGCCAAGGCTGGATCCGATCCCACGGGCAGAAACACTTGTTAGGGGAGAAGACTTGACATCTAGCTTTTGTTGTTTTGGGATTTGGGGATCAGACGGAGAGAGGGTGGCTAGGAAAAAGCAAGCAGCGGCAGCCAGTGCTGTCGGATGACTCAGGAGCATGAGCTGACCAGCAGAGAAAGGGAGCAAGTAGCTGGCGCTCAGCCCCGCTCCCCGAGTCACTGATCACGTGATCAGGGGAGGTTCGTCCAGCCCAGTCCACCCAGCTGAAAACACTGGGATGTTACGAGCTACTTTCGAAAGGGATGTTGAGCGCAAACACTGAGAACTGAGCTGGGCACAACGACGCTACAGTCACAGCTCTGCTGGTCCCATTCAGGTCACGGCCAAGCTGGCTTTCGCTCCCCTTCCTTTGCATTTCCTGTGCCCACAGCGGACTGGGGTGAGAACCATGCACCCCTCCCTCCCTGGTGTGGGCCCAGCACTCTCGGGCCTCCTGGGAATGCCCGGTTCCGCTTACCCCACCCCATTGGGTGTTTGTAAGGACTCACCACATCCACAGGCTCGGAGGCCTCGAGAAAGCATTCGTTGGATGGGCCTCAACGAGTTGTATTAATTTTCTATTGGTGCTACCGCAAATTACACTACATTTTGGGTCTTAAATTGACATCACAAATTTAAAATCTTATGGTTCCGTATGTTAGAAAGCCAACACAACTCTCAGTGGATTAAAATCCCAGCATGAGCAGGGCTGTATTCTTTTCTGGAGAATCTAGGAGAAAATCAATTTCCTTGCTTTTTCCAGCTTCTAGAAGCCAGGATAGGTCTTGGATGACTGCCCTTTTCTCTGCAGTCGGAGACTCTTCCCATACTCTGTCCCACCCACTTGCTTCTGATCTCACATCCTTTTCGCTGACTCTCTGCCTTTTCTTCCACTTTTAAGTACTGTTATGGTTACACGGGATCCACCTGGGTAATCCAAGCTAATCTCTCCATCTCGAGGTCACTTTATTAACACCTGGAGTTCTGTCTGCAGCCTGTACCACCCTTTGCCATGTTCTGACGCATGCGCGGGAGCCGAGATGGGGACGGAGAATCTTCCTGGTGGGCCACGATTCTGCTCCCACATCTTGGAATTACACACTGAGTGTACCAGGCTTTTTCCCCTGGAGACGCAATCCGTAGCTTTCACCAGATTTTCAGTTAGTGCCGCAGTGCAAAGTTTAGAACCACTGTTTGAGGGATCCCTTAAAACCACCTGTCTGCACCGCGGCAGGTGGGCCTCTGCTCCTGGTTCCAACCACTTACTGCATTAATCATCACGCATTTATCATTAATCAAACACCAGTTGTCAAACCAAATCAGCGTCTGAGCTTTTCTCTGCCCCCAGCACCGCGGGCCAGGCTCGCTCTTTCCCCAGATCCACTATCACTGCTAAGCGCCACCTAGCTCAGATTTTCTTTGGAATGCTTTTGAAATTACTAAGATTAAGAAAAAAATAAACAGTACCATACATATTGAGTTTAACCGGACTTTGAAACCAGAAACCAGTCAACCGATAAGCCATTCTCTCTCTGTTTTTATATAAACAGTCATCGGACGTGGGTGTCACTGGCTCTCTGTGAATCCCAGACTTCTTTATAAAATGCATTGTGCTCGTCGTGAGACTGCCAAAGGGAGTGATTGAGAATGGAAGGTGTCGATGTTGACAGTTCTTGGGGCACATCCTTTACTGACCAGAGACAGGAGAATCCTGTTGTCCACTCAGTGGCCTTTCTCATCTTCAATCTGCCATCAGGGTCTTATCTGTGCTGAGATAAATCAGATAAAGGTTGAATGCACTAGGAATTTGTTGACTAAAGGTTACTGTGTCATCTAAATCGGGTGACATGCCCAGAGTCTATTTAACGGACAGCACTGGCAAGTGTGAGTTTTTACCCAAAATATCACCCAGCATCAGAATCGTCGCTCACAAGAAACAGATGTCAGCGCTGTCCTCCCCTTGCCGGTTAGCGGAGCCCAGAGGAAGTCTAGAGACGGAGGAAACACATGACTGTGTAAACTGAGTCATGGAAAAGCTCAGTGATGATTCCAGGGTCATTGGGAATTTCCGTAATTAGACCCCCTTCTCACTGAGCGTCCTCTGCTCCACTGGGTGAGGATCTTATCAACGATGCTCTTCCAGCCTCTTGACTGATCGGGGTTTGTTGTAGGCACATAATCCACACTCAGTTTAATGGGAGTCATCCAGAAAAACACTCTCATTGAGCGTCCGTTCCTTATGAGGTTCTGAGTCTCAGAGTGTCACTCGGGACCCTAATGCGTAACCCTATTCCCCGAATTACACAGATAATCCCCTTGGAGGGGAGAGAATTGCTCAGCTCCTCTGTGCTACAAAATACAAATACATGGAGGGGGACAGAGACCACCCTCCCAGGACGTGGAAAAGATAAGCATCCACTGATGGTTATAGGAAAAGGTGTCTGTGCCAGCGCAGCCTTGTTGGGCTCTTGGAGCTCTGGGAGGAAAGTAGATGTGCTGGGATTCTCAGTCCCTGCTGCGTGGAACCTTCGGTGATGCAGCTCCTGCCACCAAAGGAGCCCCGTGGGACCGAGGGTGGCCGCGCCCCGATGAGGCACTTCACGCAGAGCCAACTGTCACCTCACCTGTTTCCCAGCCCATCCGAAGGCCCGAGAAATTCTCCAATTTAGCAAGCAAACTTAAGTCATTATTAGAAATGACAGGGAAACCTGATGAAATTGTACTTTCAATTGGAAAACAAAATTGCAATCAGACCAACATGATTTCCTCATGGTCTGACCATGCTAATGCCGGCCGAGACATGGGCAAATGTATTTAAAAGTCATAATGGAGCATTACCATGCGATCTCCTTTCACTGGCCCTTATTAATATAAAACTTCAATTTGCATGTAAATGTGGTCAACTTTCATATCATCAAAATACATGAGGCCTGGGAAAGTAATGAATTGAGGTTGGGTGCAGCAATTACGGACGTTTATAAAGAATTTTAAAGAGGTCAGTCTAGCCTGGGCTGAGAAAATGAGGAAATCAACAGGGAATATTGTCAATATAGCAGCCGGGGGAGTCGGAGTCAGTCCCAGGTGCTGAGGGCCAGGCGATGATTAATAGAGAGGCAGCGGCCGCCTCGCACCCAGAAGGGCTCGGCCAGACCCCAGGCTACAGAATCGCATGACAGGTGCTCCCCGGTCCACTCCGGGGCTGCCTCTCGGTGCGTTCCGGGGGGAATCAAGGAGCAAGCGCTGACGAGCCAAAGCAGGGCTGAGGGCTTAATTGGGCTGCACATCCTTTCAGCTTTCTTCAGTGGCTGATGTGCAGTTTAACCTTCTTTCCACCTCAGATGCTCCAGAGCCCCGGGATTTTAATAAGGCGCTCGCGTGATGGCTTGGCTAAACATTGACTTAGCTGCTCGATTGAGTTAAACTGCCTTCGTGTGTTGTAATGGCAATTTCTAAGTTGCCTGTTTTCTTTTCTTTTCTTTTCTTTCCTTCTTTTTTTTTTAACAGGAAGTATTTTTCCGGGCCACATGTTTCATAAATCCTCAAGCACGTGGAGTGATGTGGGGGGATTTTCTTTGCCTATTTGTACAAATAAGTTAACAGGCAACGTAATTTTAAACATGCCCTGGAAAAAAACAATCAATGCCAAGATAGAAATACTGCTCTGATTTTGGAGTGTTTTGATGCGCAGAAAGCAGGGTTGGAAGGCAGCAGCCATGGTTTGCAAAATGGGTCATGATCAGTGAGGACCTCTCCAGACTCAGTATCCAAGGACAGAAATCGCACAGCCTCTTGCAGAGGGGAGATGGGCTCAGGGTCCCAGCCAGGATGCAGGCTCGGTGGGAAACGCAAGGTATACTGTTTACTGCTTTCCGTCTGTTCGTTGTATATTCCCACTTTGCGTCTCTTCCCTGTTAGGCGATTTAAGGGGCATCTACAAACCCATTACAAGCGCAGGCCACCCTAGAATTGCATAAACCTTTATACCAGACACTTTTATTAACTGCTTGGTGCATGGGTAATTCTCCGTGCACAGCCCTCCTGGGCTCGGTCTGGGGATTTCTGGGGCCGACATGGTTCTCCCTCACGTCCAATTCCTCATCAACATCCATTGTCTCTGTATCCACTTTTCTTTCTAGTTGGCTTTTTATTACTTCTTCCTTCCTGAGACTGTGCATCAGCGTGGATGCCCAGTCACCTTTAGAGCTGTACAAATCTATATTTCCATTTCCATAGGTTATTTGCTGTCATTGAAACCAGATTCCAGAGACTATTAAGGGGGAGCTGGCAAAATATAAGTCTTTGAATTAAGAGCCCCTATTTGTGACAACTAGTCAGCACCACGAACCCCCTTTAACTCCAGTAGTATTTAAATACTTCAAAGAATGTTCTTTTCTTCCAGTTAGTAAGCAAACTTCCCATCTCCAAGAGCTGTGGTAAATGGACGAAGTCAGGGATCTTTGTTGAGCCGAGAAAGGACTAGCCAGGTAGTGGGAGCATCCTTTGAGCTTGGACTTTGGAGGCAGGGGTCTGTAAGACCATGTTCCTAGGCTTAAAATTTGAGCACACATGTTTTCTTCCACATGTTACCTAAACTACAAGCTATATCTGAATGCATTGTATTTGTTATTTTTTATTTGAGATAGAATGGACATAGCACACTGTGTGACACACCGTGTTTGATGCATAAATTGCAGTGTGATCCCCACCTTAGTGCTGGCCAACACCTCCCTCGCATCCCATAATTATCCTTTATTTTTTGTGTTGAGAACAATTATGATCTGGTCTCTTAGCAACTTTGAAATTCACAATAAGAATTGTTGACTATATTCCCTATGTCATGCTTTGGATTTCCAGAACTTATTCAACTGCTAATTGAAAATTTCACCTGGGAAACAACATCTCTCTAATCCCCTGCCCCAGCCCAGCCCCTGGCAGCCACCAATCTACTCTCTTTTCCTATGAGTTTGGCTTTTTGGGATTCCATCATCAAGTGAGGTCATACAGTATTTGTCTCTCTGTCTGACTTATTTCACTTAGCATAACACCTTCAAGGTCCATCCATGTTGTTGCAAACAGCAGGATTTCCTTCTTTGTCATGGCTGAATAATACTCCAGTGTGTGTGTGTGTGTGTGTGTGTGTGTGTGTGTGTGTGTGTGTGTGTCTATATCATATCTATATCCATACCTCTATCTATATGTACCAATATCTATATGTATCTATATGTAGCTATATACGTGTGTATCTGTAGCTGTATGTATCTGTATGTATCTATATCTATATGTGTAAGTATCTATATCTGTATGTATCTATATGTATTTATACGTATCTATCTATCTGTCTTTGTGGACTCATCCGTTGATGGACACTTAGGTTGCTTCCGTGTCTTGGCTATCATGAATAATGGTGCAATGACCAAGGGTGGGCGATGGTGACAATGTCCCCTCAGATCCTGATTTCTTTTGGATATATCCCCAGAGGTGGGATGGCTGGATCATATAACAGTTCAATTTTTAGATTTCTGAGGAACCACCATACTGCTTTCCAGGGTGGCTGGCCCAGTTTCCATTCCCACCAACAGCGAGTTTCCATTCCCACCCACCAAAAAAAAACGATTCCTTTTCCCTAATCCTCACCAACATTTCTTATCTCGTCTTTTTATCATAGCCATCCTGACAGGCATGAGGCGATAGTTTATTGTGGTTTGGGTTTGTATTTTCCTGATGATGACTGACGTTGGGTCCCCTCTCACATACCCATTGGCCATCTGTATGCTGTCTTTGGTAAAATGTCTATACGGGTTCTTTGCATACTTTTTAACTGGATTGTTGCATTTCTGCTATTGAGTACTAAGAGTTTTCATATATTTTGGATATCAATCTTTTATCAGATGTATGGTTTGGGGATATTTTCTCCCACTACGTAAGCTGCCTTTTCAATTTATTGATCGTTCCCTTTGCTGTGCAGAAGCTCCTGAGTTGACTGTGGTTTCACTGATTTATCTTGGGTTTTGTCACCTGTGTTTTTGGTGCCGTAATGAAGAAATTGCCAAGACTGACGTCAGAGGTCTTCTCCCCTGTATTTTCTTCTGGGGGTCTCCCAGTTTCTGCCTTATGTGTAAGCCTTCGATCCATGTGAATGCATTTTGGCATGAAAGTTGGCCAGGCCAGCGTGTCGTCTTGGTGGGTGCTGCACCTGCAGAGGAGTCTGTCCCCTGGCCGAGGAGGCCCGGCGGGGCGAGCTGAGAGGACAGCGCTGGAGGCCTGGCAGGAGGCACCATCTGAGACGAGTGCTCCCCTCCCCCTCACTGCCGGGCCTGCCCCGCCCCCCGAGCTGTGAGCTCTGCAGAGGCCGAAGATGTGACGGAGACACTGAGGCAACTCTCTGTGTACAAGGGGCACAGGCAGCTGGGACTGGGCCCGGAGCTGAGCCACACAGATTCTGAAGGGACCCGGGGACGGGATGTCAATGGCCCTACTCAGGAGCCAGTGAATGTGCACCCCAGCCCTGACCTCTACAGTGGGGGAGAGGTTGGGTGACCCCAAGGCTGCTCCCTAGGACTGTCCCCACGGTGGGCTCACATCTCAGCCCGACACTTACTCTCTTTGGCTCCTGCCCTCACCTCCTGGGGTGCGTCCTGGAGGCCCCGGGTGCCTGGCCCCAAGAATCAGACGTGGCGGCAGCTGCCCTCACCGCCCGGGCTTGGCCAGCCACCGCCTGCGCCCCGGCTCCCACGAGTGCACGTGCGCCAGCTCCTGGTGACGAGGCGGAGGCCCCAAACGGAGTGGACAGGTTTCTACTCAGTTGGCCCTGAGCGAAGGCCACTTAAAGACCTCGCTGCTCCTCCACATCCCACTGTCCTTGCCCATCCCGGCCCTGCCTGAGACGCCGCACAGTCTGGGACTCCGCCCTCGCCCGGATAAACTTAATTCAAAGGTAATGATGTTTTTCACAAGACACGACATACTATAATTGTCTACTTCATATCATACTTGACTTAAAGACATGAAGAAAGAGTCTTTGCCTTCCAGACACTGGGTGATACTTACTGTTCCTCCTAATTTGTTTTCTCTTCCGTTCCACGCGGGGGCCGTCCTGTGCAGCCCGGGACTGCAGATGATTCGCGCAGCACAGAAGAAATCATGGCTAAGGCTGAAGATCAACCAGAAGGGAAGAATCCAAAGAAATGTAACCCTTGGGAGTATCGGATTGATTTAGAAGACCACTGGTTATCTGTGATTCTGTTTTGTTTTTCTCTGCACGGAACAACCAACCACCTAAGAGTTAACGCCATTAACTCAAATAAATGATAAATCGTTATACTGTTAGACGAAAGCAAAAAGTCCACTCAAAATCACTCTGCGTTTTTACATCAAGCACAGTTGCAGTGTTGCCCATACTTGTAATATAGTACTTAGTCTTTTTATTTCTTTTTTTTAAAGATTTTATTTATTTATTTATTTATTTATTTATAGATTTCAATTATTTATTTGAAAGAGGCAGAGAGCACGAGCGTGCAAGCAAGAACACAGGAGAGGGGGAGGGAGAAGCAGACTCCCTGCTGAGCAGGAGCCTGACTCGGGGTTCGATCCCAGGACCCTGGGATCACAGGCTGAGTCGATAAAAAGTGATTTATAATGCGTAATATCTATGTTGGACATATTCAGCACTTGATAGCTAACAGAAATCTCTTTTTTTGAAGATTTTATTTATTTATTTGACAGAGAGAGAGAGATCACAAGTAGGCAGAGAGGCAGGCAGAGAGAGGGAGAAGAAGGCTCCCTGCTGAGCAGAGAGCCTGATGAGGGGCTCGATCCCAGGACCCTGAGACCATGACCTGAGCCGAAGGCAGAGGCCTTAACCCACTGATCCACCCAGGGACTGCAATTGGGGATCTTCTGTTTCCATTAGATACACAGCACACAACATATCCTGAACAGTGCTTAAAATATCTTCCTCCCGGCCGTACAGTGACCAGGGCAGCACGCCCGCCCTGGGTTCCCACCCTTTCCAACTTGCTGTTCTGCTATCTCTAAGCAAGGCTGTGCCCAGTCATTGAAAAACAAAATGTAAATCCAATCTTTCTTTTGTAATGAATGAGTACATAGCCAAAATTTACCCAAAGCCAAATTGAAATTCGGCATAGCAATCTGACTGTTAGATTTTATGTTTAGTGTGGGAAATGAGAAACCTCGTGCATTGTTTTTCAGGACTTCATAATTAAAGTTGATATAAATACACATTCAGATTTTCATTTCCCTAAATAGAGTCACTAGAGGTAATTGTTCGGTTGCCTGCCAGGACTCGACACAGGGCACATTTCGGCAATAGGAGGTTTATACTAATCATTCTCTCTTCTGACTTCTGGTTCTTCCCTTCTGACCTCTGTTCACAGATGTAGGCCAGTTCCTGTCTGTGAGGGGACAAGAGGCAGGAGACCTGCCCTGGGTTCTAGCTGTCAAGGCACAGAAAGCAGAATTCATTACTTACTGAGGCAAGGGAGAGCTGTGCCCTCAGACACAGGTCCCCTGAGCAGAGGAGACTGATATCTTCATCGAGTGGGGCTTGGGGGTTGGCAGATTGGCAGGGGCTGCAGAAAAAGGGTCCGCCAGCCATTTGGCCGGTGCTCAGAGACGAGTTTATTGGAGCAAGGCTCTTCCCAGTTGGCTGGCTTTCAGAGGTAAGAAGTTGCTAGAGGTGGTTTGGCTTTCGGAAGCATGTCTACTCGGGGGCAAGTGCGTCGTTGCTTGAGTACAGGGGTCTGAGCGGAATCTGGGGGCCGTCGGGGGGATCGTGTACCTGGGCTGGCAGCTCCCCCCGCAGGACAGGGACCCTGCTCGGCCTCTCTCTGTGGGCCTCCATCAGCCCCTGCTGCTGGGGGACCACCAACCGTTGTCCCGACCTCCACTGCAGGGGCTGAGTTTTCTGCAAGATGACGGTTCTTCGAAACTCTCAGAGTATGAGGACAAAACTCATCAACATAATTTTATCCTGGCTTGGTCTTCGAACAATTTACTGAATCGTCTGATAGAGCAGTATCTGTAGGACAGTATTCATCGGGTGTTAAAATGGCACACGGATTAACATGAGCGTGACACCGCGGAATTAATCTGCACGCAGGACAAAGTGGGAGCAATGGCTTCTGTTACCCACAGGTCGGCTGAAAGAAGATTCCAGACTGCAGTCTGACCCCAAATCCCTCGGGCTGGAGGGTTTAAACTGGTGTCTTGTCTTAGCTGAGATGAAAGGCAGCTGTTGGACGCGCAGCTCAAGTACGCAGGTTCTGGACTCAGGATCGCTCTTTCCGGGGCCTCCCCACCTGATCTTCTCTCCACCCCGGGGACACTTGTATCTCTAGAGACGCATTTGGGGAGAAACAATCCAATGAGGGTACCCAAGAGTCATAAACTTGCCATGATCTGGTAGCGCCAGAGAAAAGGTCCAAGATTCCTTTCCCTTGGCTGTGCCAACAACCGCTGGATCGCACGGTGAGGGCCGTGACTCTCCTTGCGGAGTCCGAGTCTAAGCAGCTCACTTACAGTGGGGGGGGCGTGGAAGATGAGAACAGGAACCAATTTACCCTCAACTCTTACAAAAGGGCATTCACAAGACCTAGTTCATGCTGGGTCCCTTCAGCTGTGAATGGGAGAGACACCCCAATCTCCAGCCCACGAGGTAGGCTCGGTGAATTTCTCCCCTTCTTTGGATTTTCCAGTTGCGTAGAGGAAGGCCACATGCTCTGAGCAGAACGCCGGCCTCGTGGTGCGGCGGCACAGCAGGGCCCCGCCAGAAACAGTGGTGTGTTTGTCGCATGTGCACCGCGTAAAGCGCTGCCATGCCGAGCCAAGACGGGGTGGCCTTGGTGAGGGCAGCTGGGACCGAACTTCCCTGAAACAGCTTCCGGGAAACACCAGCGAGGCACATCTAATGTCAAGCAGGGCAGGAGCGGTGACCCACCTCCACGGCCAAGCACTCGCTGGTCATTCGGGGTCAGACACCTGATGCGGCGTGAAGAAAGGAGTCAATCCTACGACCCCGCAGGACTCTGACCATCACGTTCTCATCCGTTGCTGAAGTCCCTGGCCTTTTATTTTCCCAGACTGAATGATTTTGAAGATTTCTCTGAAGATCTTCCCTTCCTTCATCTTTAATCCCTCCCATGACTGTGCTCTGAGGATACCCGAGCTATCTGTCCGGCCAGGAGAAGAAAGGCCAGTCAATAGAGGGACAGAGTAACCCCACTGATTGCATAAAGAGCTCTGAATGCAAAGGGGGAGACGTATTCTACGGCAGAGGCTGGACAGACGGGGGACATGTAATTGGTCCCTTTTTCCCTGCACCACGTGAAAATCACAGAAAGGCGTATGTAGCTCAGCAAAAGGAAGCCGTGTCTGACAGCTCCGTAACTGGGCTCGGAACAAGCCGACTTGCCAAGGGGACTGGAAAGTGGCCGACAGGAGCGGAGGGGCCGGATCCCAGCAGCCGGGTGCAGGCGCGGCCTCGGGGTGGAGCAGGTCTCTGCAGTGGACCCTGGACTCCCGCCACATCCTGTCCTCGAGACTGAAGCACTCAGCCCACCAGCTGCTGGGAGTGTCACCTGCTACAAGCCCAGAGAATCACCTTACCCAAGGTCACACCTGGTCCCAGGGGCAGCAGCAGGTGATAGTGAAGGAGGCCCGCCGGCAGCCCCTGGGGCAGCACTGAGGGTCACCCCGCTCTGGGACCAGTGGCCACGGCAGTGGCCACCCCACTGCAGGCTGACTCCCCTCCCCCAGGGCGTCTGCCAGTTCCCCTAACACACCCCCTGCACAACTCCGCTCGGTTGCTGCCTTTCCAAGGACCCCAGCCAGACACAGCCCCTCAGGTTCCCACTCCCCGCAGGTGTTAGGAGCTTTCCCATTTCTCATTTCTTCTCCATTTAGCCGAGGAACAGTTACCAATGAGCCACGAGCCGTTTCTCAAACGTTGGCCATTGCAGGTCTGGGACCAGGGCAGGAGGGCCCCGGCCATGCTCTGCTTTCTACTGCACCTGTCCGTGCATCCACGTCCCCCGCCTGCTGCCGAGGAGGCAGCAGAGACTCGCCCGAGTTAAGCTCCCACATGGGAAGTTCGTGAAGGCCGAGGACACAGACACGAACCTGTGCAGAAGGCCAGCCCACCAAGTACCCCAACTGGGCACCTGGCCCACCAGATCGGGCTAGTACTTCATGTGTGCTCAGCAAATAGCGAGCAAGCGAATGAGGGCACGAATGGGCTCCCGCCCCATGGCCGCTCCCCTCCAGACATATCAATCAAACTTGGCTCCTCCCCTCATGGATCTCACGCTGCTCAGCCCTTTCCGGGTTACCGGCATTCATTAGGAAGGAACCTACCTGTGTCTAAGTGGGCTCTTCAAGGTCAACCTCAGTTAACGTTTCTGGACTCTGCCACACCCTCACCCACCGCACTGTGTCCATCAAACAGCAGGCAAGGATTTGTTTTTACTTGCCCTGTAGTTTCCTCCCTGAGCTCCACAGGCTTGCCTCACAAATGCAGGTGCCAAACCGGAAAGAACCTCAGGAGCTTTCCTGCACGCGCCCACCCCCCACCTTGAACAGTGGCCTCCCCAAATTCCAGGCATGATGATGCAAATGGTAATGAACAAGGAGCAAGCATGTGACTCTCATCTCGCCGTGTGATGAGGAGGGTGGCCCTGGACATGGGTCAGGTAGGTCATTTAGTTAAAACTTGGCGCTAATGAGACCAGGATAGAGAACTGGGCCCCTCATGGCCAATTAACTCTGAGCAAAGAGAAAAACGCGATTCCGTGGTCAAAAGCTACCCTCTTCAGTGCAGTTAGATATTCCATAAATGTGCGATGTTGACCCCAAGGGGGAGCAGAGGGAGGACGAGGGGCAGCCCAGCCACACAGCCACCTGGGCCCCAAAAAGCAGTCGCATCTCACAGGTGCTCGTCTGCACGCTGGGGGCCGCTCCCCGCTCGGGAACGACAGAACAGAATGTCCGAAGCTGGGGACAGACACCCGTGTCCTTAAGTCTGGGATCCCCGTGAGAAGCGGCTTTGGAGATCCTGTGTCTACACCTTTGGCTTCCCTGAGGCACTGATTTCACCGCTTTGTTGGCGACCCACAGTACAAACAGGCTTTTGGGTAAAACTACGTTTTGCCACAAATAATCCAACAGAATTCTAATCTCCAAGGTTTGTAAGGAACCCTAAGTTCACTCCCTTCAGTGAGCCATCCAAGACCAAGCCCCCCGCAGACGAGCAGGAGCCTGATTCCAACGTCTCTCCTCTGCGTGGACATCTTCCATGGATGAATTTTACACGTGAAAATCCAAATCTACACAGGGACACAGAATGCTCATGTCCCAGCAGCCTCCAGACTAAGACGCTAAAGCAGTACTTTATCCAGGCACGTGTTTCCCAAGCCCCCACGGCCACCCATGTCCAGGAGCACACGCATCCCAGAAGACGCACCAGCCTGGACCCCACCGCCACCACCACCGGCGGCGAGTTCCGTCTGTGTCCTGCTAGGGCAGGTGGACCTCTGGGACGCGAGAACCTCTCCAATACGGAACTTCCTTCTGGCCAAGTTTGTAATCACTGCACGCCACGGCCGAAAACACAGGGTGATGCCACACGGCAGCTGGGGGACGGCGCCCCTGCAGGCCCCCGCAGGCCCCCGGGGGCAGTGGTCTGGGGCTTCACGTTTAGTATTGGGTTAAGCCAAGCTCCAGGCGCCATGAAGGCTGCGTGCTCTAGCCCAGCAAACCTACAACCGTACCCCACAGACGGCAATTCCTCCAAAATTCTGAGCATCTGAGCATTGGTCATGTTCAATAAACTAGGAGCTGGCCTGTGAAACAAATGGTCTCAAAGACTTCGGGCACATAAGGGGTCAGCTTTAAAATTTAACAAACTAGATCAAGAAACCCTAAAATTATTGTGTTTCCTCTGCCTATGTCTAGATTCCAATATAAGGATATACGTGAATTCATAATTCCTGAATTAAAAAAAAAAAGCTAATGAAGAAAATGATATTCTCCTACCCTGGCCTTGGTGCATCCAAAAAACTGCCGGCCACAGACAGGGCGGCCCGTCCCGGGTCTTGAAGTTCACTGCACGGTGCACACGAGGGACAAATTACAAACTGGAGGCTTGAACTAGCATGGATTCGTCACAAAGCAGAGAGCCGTGCGTGCTCAGTGTGATGGGTGTGCAGGGAGGAGCCCGAGCTGTCCCCACCACTGCCGACCTCGGAACCACTTGGAGATGAGACCAGGCCAGGTCCCACCAAAGAGGCATGTGGCCAAGGATGGTTCATGGTGCTTTTCTATTTAGACGCACAGAGTATTTTGTGGTTGTCTCCAGTGCACTCACCAAAGCAGACCTCAGAAGGACCAGAGCCCCAGGCTGGTCCCAAAGGGCCACCAAATGTCCCCAGACACGTCTCTCCTACTTACCTGCCCCACAGCCCTGAGCCCGTTCAACCGGTCACACTGCTTTCCTGCAGGGCGTCACGCATTGACACAGACACGAGTTATCATTCTGGTTTTCCCTTTCTCCAAAAAAAGGAAAAGATTTCTGCTTTGCTCTTCCACCACCAATGAGGCCCCCAAAGTCACGCTTCCCACAAAGAAATACGGCCCCTCCGCCTACACAGAGAGGCGGCGTCCCTTCGAGATCCCAGGAACGGTCAGGGGAGCACAAGCCTTCTCTCCCTCTAGACTCAGAAAGTTTTGAAGTCAAAGAACATGCATTTTCATCCTTCGGGCCCAATTCTTGGCAAATCGGAAGCTCTTCATAGATATTGTTGGATGAAGGAACCAATAAATGAGTCCGTCATTTTCTCTGCTTAAGCCTTTGAAATTACATGAGATGAAAGGTAATTATCACAGGTTGCTGTGCCCGCTCATTCGGCGCTTCCCCGGGAAGATCAGGGCGGACATCCTCTGTGTTTGACTCTCCTCTCCCGGATTTTCTCAGGAATTCCCCAAAGGAACCAAGCGTTCCTCAGAGAAATAGTTTCTTTTTTTTCCCTTTTAGCTAAGCACTTCCCTCCGCTGCAAGAATCATCGTACGTTGATCCCGTCTCTAATATGTTAAGATGTAATGGGGTCTGAGTCCCTCTGGAATGGAACTTGAGTTCCAAAGGTTTTGAAGGGAAATGAGAGGCAACTGATCTTGGGCCAAGTATTTATCCTGTATGAAATAAGGTGAAATGAGGCAAACAATTATGGAATTAGCTAGGAAGGGAATTTAGTTTTATAATAAAATTACTCAAGTTGCAGATAATATTAATTGTGAATAATTAAGCTCAGGATTTGCCGTTTCCTTGGTGTCGCGAATGAACATAGAGGAAAGCTCCCCTCCAGCTCATGGCAATGATGTCAGCTAATTCTACCCCGTTCTCTTCCCCTTCAAGGGTTTGCCCTCGTCAGTATGGAAGAGATCGCTCTTGTGTCAGAAGCTGAAAGATTGAGACTTTCTGTACGGTGAATATTTATTGAATGGATAAATAAAATGCTTTAAACCTACATAAATATCACTTTAAAACCTCTTCATTATTTCCTACCAATGACTCAAACTGAAGTATTTGACATCTGTCCAAAAATCTCAAAGTATAGGGTTTTTTTTTTAAGAATAAAATATGAAAGTGCTTACTTACACTCATTCTGAAGATGAACGATCTCTCTTTTTCTGCGCTCAGGTAGGAGGAACATTACATGATCACAACGGGGTCTCTCGCAGATTTGGATACTTAAAATAGTCTTCTCGAGCTTTCACTACATGTTTAACAAATAAAAGCTCACATTATGCTTTTTGGTTCTTTTTTTTTTTTTTTTAATTAAAAGTCCCAGGAAGCCTTTCTCAACAAGAGCTGGTTGACTTTGATCCCAGACCCTCCATCACCCACTTCAGCATCTCCATCCATCTGCTCCTCCGGGGATGGCCTGGCACAGGACGAGCGAGAGGTCACCTTTCCGGTGGGCGTGCGGGCGGCCAGCCGGAGGTCCCACGGCCGACGCCTGGGAGAGCTCATCTGCTGCGAACCTGATGAAGCGCAGCCCGGACGGGCCCGCGACACTGCACCTGCTCACTAATATGTTTGCTAAACTGATCAATAAGAAGATTGATAAGTCTCCTACTAGGTTAAGTTAATCTTCTTATTGATCAGCCTCGCAAACATATTGCTTTCCTTGGGCAGCCTCCCAGCAGCCCCTCTCCCCACCCAGAGCCCTGGTTGTCTGCCGCTATCAAGAAGAGAGATAGAACAACATTTTCTACATTAAATGCTGCCATTACATCAGGCTCATCTCTGCCAGCAACCAATACTCCCTGGACTGGAGGATTTATAACTGCGGGGCGCCTGACTAATTTTTCTGTAGGTTAGAATATTGATAATGATCTGGGCTTTTCCTCGCTTTCACTTAGCATGTAGATTTTAAAGTAATAATAGTTATAAATGGAATGTACTAAGTGCATCTTCACTAACAGTGCCCGGAGCAAAGATCTTTAAAAATAAGGCGACAAACAAAGCTAAAACAAAGCGGACGCCTGGTCTTCCTGTTTCACTCTCTTTCTTATTAAGGGAGGATTAAAAGGGCAGACGGAAGGAGCCTGGCGGGCTAGAGGGGAGCGCCGGGGCACACCGATGGCCAACAGACCGGACAAGAGGACGTAGGGCAGGAGCTGCGCGGGTGTGGGCACTGCTCCGGCACTGCTTCAACCTCCCATGACCTGGCAAGTCCCTCTGTGACCCTGGGCAATCAGGGGTCCTGCCCGCAGATATTTTGAGAATGAATGACAGCAATCTTCCAGAAGGCTCCACAGCAAAGAAAAGTTGAGACTGAAAACATAAAGCACTGCAGTCAGGTGGAAGACGGGCAGGTTCGATGCCCAGGTGCCGTCAGAGCCCAGTACTGTCCAAGCCCAGGTGCCGTCGAAACCCACCAGCCCCAGCACGATGGGAGGGACCTGCAGGCACGCGTCCAGGGGGCTCCACGAACCACAGGGAAGCAACGGTTCTAAGGCCTTTGGGCAGAAACCCTAAAGGCTCCGGGAAGCTCCGGGAACCTGTGGTGTCAGGTGAAGGCAGAGGAATGTGGGGTTTCAGGAGTTCGGAGAGCAGCACCCACAGCCTTGGAAACTGAGACCCGTCATAGCCTGGGGGCAGCCCGGCCAGCGAGGGGACACTCCCAGGTCAACTGAGTCTGACGGCGGTGTGTGCCAGTGGACAGGCCACCTTGATGGAAAAATGTGACTTCTGATAAGTAGACCATGTGTTGGGGGAAATTATGGCATTTCGTGTATAAGCAAGGCTATTGTCTAAATAGGAATTAGGGTCTAATTCACAGATTCCGGAAGGCACTGGCCAGGAGCAGCACCCTGGTCAGATCCACGGCGAAGAAGCCGCGTCAGTCCTGGTGCTGGGGGTCAAGAGCGGAGGAAGGAGGCCCGTGCGCACGCCTCCGCTGAGAGCTCCTCCAAGATTTTCCATTCTTCCTCGGAGCAACCGGCATGCAGGCGCTCCGCTGGTCGTGCGCGGAAGGACACACTGGCCCAGGGTCGCTGGTGGAGAGCCCCGCCGCCCGTTGTCAGCCCCGCCGCCCGTTGTCAGAACCGCCCTCCTGAGTGGCCGCAGCACCAGGGATCCGTCAGCGTCCCCGTCCCCGCTCGGCCGGCCCTCCGCGGCGCCCTGGCTCCAACACAGACATCTGTGGGTTGAAGAGCTCCGGGAAAATGCTTGTTAGCAAGTGGGGGACAGTTTTGACCTCACCTCCCCCACCAGCCTTCCTTGACTCCTCCAGCCTGCACGTCTCCTGGGGTCGGTCAGTGCCCTCTGCAGGCCCCCCGGCCCGCTGGCTTTGCTCTGCACGGCCCTACTGAAAGGGACGGGTTAGACGAGTCACCCGGCAATGTCCGCACACCTTCATCACGGCCTCTCCAATCAATGTCTCTCTAGCCCCTCTGTGCCCCTTTTCACAGCACACCTGGGGGTGGTCAGTGAGTATGTGCTGACTGATATCTGAATAAAGGCGAGCCCCGCTCAGCCCAGATCCCTCCCTGCTTTTCCCCAATCTCTGTGTGGCCAAGTGGAGTTCAGCTTTCTAAATTGGCTTTGCTGAAACTGACTACTGACACCTTGATATCCATGGCGATTTGGTACAGGCTACTGGGCCTTCAGTCCAACTTCCCTATTTTATACTAGAAATTCCTCAATTCAAAAAGTTGCTATTGAAGTATTACTGGCATGACCCATTCCTCAGCTTGGCCGTTCCTAAGGCCCAGCTGTGAAGGGGGCCACCGCGCTCCACACACAGCAAAGAAGAGCGGGCATTCTTGCTCAAAGATCCCAGAGCTTGGGGACAGGTAGCAAATCAGAGACGAGGCTGTGTCCCCTGCTCTGTGCCCCGTGTGAGGTGCTGAAGAGAACCAGATGAGCTCCTTGTGAGCGCGGTTCTAGGCAGCCCCTCCATGGTCAGAGTCTTAGAACAGCGGGAACAAAATCAACACAGGGAAGGTTCTGGAGCTGCACCACTGGGGCTCGTGCCCAGGTTCCGTCTCAGGTGGGTGAGACTTTACAGTGTGGTTTATGAGCCAAGCAGGGAGCCAAGAATTAGAAATCCTCGCGGTGCTTGGAACTGTGTGATCAGAGTTCTAAAGTGGGAGGCATCCAAGCCAAAGCGTTTGATTAAACTGAGAGAGGTTCCCTTAGCTCTGTGTTGTTCTCCTTCCTGAGTGATAAATACCGATTTCTTTCAGCTCCACGTTATCCATTAGGATGGAAGCCAGAAGCAGTGGTGTGGGGACAGAGCGGCTGGGAATTTCCACTCACAGATGGAGGGGCCTGGCAGTTGCTTCAGGGCGCTCGCCGTGGGTGAAGCTCTGGCAGCTCTCAAATTCCAGATAATTCCATTCTACCTCACTCAGTCTCAGTCGACGCAACGGTCTTGTCTGACCCCGGGATCTGAACAAGCACGGCTCCGAGAGCAAGGGTGGGTTCTGCCCCTTGTACCAGGTTGGAAGAAGGGCAGACATCAACCAGAGGGAAGACTGAAAGTGCTGTCGGTGCCCGAATGGGTTTCAGCAACGTCCCCATGACATTTGCCTTCCCCATGTCTATGCAAGGAGCTGAGCGGAGCACAATCCTTGTCTGACTCCCACTGAGGACCTGCTGAAGTTCCTCCTTTCAGAGGAACGGGTCTGAGCAAAGTGGAACAGAGTGAGTCATTTAAAGCCAGTCTCGGTGATAGATCCCTGATTTCTTTGCAACTCTTTGAGTGACAGGCAGGTCCCTCTTTCCCTTTTATTTCTGCAAGTTAACCAAGGTTTCTGCACTTTTTGCTGAAAAGAAAAAAAATTCCCCTTTGTGGCACTCTGGGAAATCTTTCTGCACAACATTTGCAACCTAGAGCTTGAGCATTACTCCTTTTTACTCATCTTTTGTGGGATATCAATATTTTATTCTGAATCTGAGATATCCCTGCTGAACCAAAAGTGAAAAAAAAAAATAAAAAGAATGAAAGAAAGAAAAAAAAACTCTCTCTCTACTGTCAAGAGAAAAAGAATTCTGAATCTTTCCAGGGCAAATGTTGGATGTGATCTTCTTATTTCACCTTTGGATAAATTCCCACTTCAAGTAAAACTATTTTCCTTTGAAACCACTGTTATGCAGACACATACCAAAATCACTCAAAAGGAGTATTTTGCATGGGAATAATGTGATGTATTTAATGTATTCTGACAGTCACCGACATGCTGGACTCCAGATTCCTTTCCTGTGTATGTGTTGCTCTTCCTATATATTGGCATTGGACACCTCTCCTTAATCAGTGCCTAATCTTAGATTTGTGGTTCTCTACCAGGGCTGACTTTGCCAACCACCCCGCCACCATGGGGACACGTGGCAAGGACTGGAGATACTTTGGTTTGTCACGTTGAGCAGGAGGGGCCACCGACAACTAGTGGGTAGGAGCTACAGATGCTGCCCAACATCCTACAATGCACGAGACAGTCGGCTAAAACAAGGAATTATCCAGCTCCAAATGTCCAGAGTGCCAAGGATGAGAAGTCCTGCCTTAGTTAATAAGGACAGCTCATCAAACAGCTTACCAAAACATTCCATCTGCTACAACTTACAGTTTCTAAATTCATGCATGTGACTTTGGAATACATGATAAATGCCAAGTGACGGCCTCCCACATACTGTATTTTCTAACTTAGCCCTCCAGATGGCCGGGTACACAGTGTCCACTCACGAGGCGTGACCTTGAGAGAGGTGACCTAAGCCAAATATACTCAAGAACCACTAACCTAGTAGGTATACCATGGACAATCCCCACGGAGGGGAATGGAAACAGTAGCTTGACGAATATCCGTAGGAAGTTCTAAAGTAGAGATGGGGGGGAGATGGGGGGGCACCCAATGGGGGAACAAAGGGCTGAAAGTTCCAATACGTTCATGGAGAGAAGACCGAAGACTATCCCCAAACCAGTCTCCAGAACAAGGACCACAGAGGTGTGGATGCTGCTGCTGCAAAGAAAAAGAAGAAGAAGAAAAAGGAGGAGGAGGAGAAAGAGGAGGTGGAGGATTACTTCATTGTGAAGGATCCAAATAGAAAGAGACTGGTTAGAAAAAAAATCAATGAAATGATGCAAAAAAATGGAAAATGTGTCTCAGGATTTGTATTATTGTTAAGATTAATGAGCTAGAAAAAAATCCTCAAAAGAATAACAATTTGATTTTGCTTTTCAGTCTAGAAACAGTTTTAGGAAGAAAGACAGGTTCCAGTTTGGTTTGAACTTGCTGGCATGATAGCTTTGTGTAAAGTATGCCTATGGCGGGAGCAGTGACTCGCAGGTCTCCGGATGAAGAGACGGATCTACTATCTATATGATGCGTAGCTCTATCTATATATCTATTATGTAGAAATGGGTCAGTTAACACAGGGCTGGTGAGTTCATGTGCAACATAAGCAAACAGATTCCATTTCTTACAAACACACAGATTGTATGAAATAAACGCACAGTGTTTTCCAAGCACTGTGGTCATCACATGCTTGAGGCAGAAGTTTCTAGCGGTTAGCAGTGGAGGATCTTTGGAAGCTTCTAGTTTCATCTCCAACTCAGTAACAAAAGACAGACCCTGAAAAGGCACAGCATAAACACAAGCCCTTAACAGTGCATTTTCTCATTTCTGCTGCTGGAGCCATAAAATGTGGATATTCTTTATCTTTGTTTTTCTATTTTCCCAACAAAGGTAACTCTCCAGAAAAAGCTCGAAGAGCTTTGGATGGGTTTTATCTCTGACATATGGTGACTGAGTCTATCTGTGCACGTTCTCAGCTCTGAAAAGGAAAAACATGATTATTCCTGTACTTTCAGAATGAACGAGGGAAATGTAAGTCTATGTATGGTGGTTGAGTTGCACGGGTGGCAGATATCCTGGGCCAGCAGGTGGGGGGGGGGAGTGGATCAGGACGTGATGGTTGGGTAGAACTGATAGTGAATTTAGATCATCAGAGATGGGAGGTTGGTCATTCCAGGATGGGGCAGAAAACTGATGTAAGATCATGGAGGAAAAAGCATTGAGAAATGCTGGGCACGAGGCCTGATCTTGAGCACCTAGGGCATGGAGTCCTTGGATAGAAATAATAAAGAGGTATAGTCTTTTGGGATCTTAAAATGAAATACTTTGCTCACCAGGTTGAGAAGACTTTATTTTTTCCTGGACACACTGGGAAATAAGAGAATGAAAGTCCACAATCAGATCTGAGCTCTAAAAAGTGGACTTTGGTGGCACTCTCTATCTGAAGGAGGGGAGTGCATGGGCTGTGGGGAAGAAGTCCCAGTGCTTCTCAGTGTGAGGATCCCAGAGGTCCTGGGGTTCACAGATGCCAATACCAGAAGTTTTAAAGTAAAGTAACAAGATTAGCCCGTTGATGGTATAATGGCTATGTCTGGGTGCCAAAAAAGTGAGGTGACAGGTGATGGTGATACCACATGACCAGGACTAAGAATATAGGGGTTGCATGTGGTGTGTGATGTGGACAGATCAGGAGAGGATGTGCTTGGTGTGGAAAGTGTGGATTGTGGATTACAGCTGGCTGTGGAAAGTGGGGAGGCCAGCAGTCCACTGGATGATGGCACCTTGATATTAGCAAAGCCCAGAGCTGCCACACTGCCTGGCTCCAGCCCTGCTGTATTCTGTGGGCACGATGCTCCTCAGCCTTGTGTGGCCTAGGAAGGACTCCTTACTGACAGTTTCAATGAGATTGTATATCAGTGCAAAACAGCTACTTGCATCAAAAATATCCCTCCTACTTTTGCCTGACAGTGGAGATCAGTATCAGAACATGCCTACAAACCTACAATCCTCACCACAACTGTATGGAATAATGTCTCCATCTTTCACTTTACGTTAGCTGAACACACACAGTCACATAATTAGCTTCAGGAGTGAGGTGGGAATTTCTGACCTGTTTGGACACACCCTGACCTCACAGCTTGGAGAGCTTCCTCTTCCAACATCTGCCCAGGTAGGTCGGCAGGGCTTTGGCCAGTTCACCTATGGGAACTCAAGCAAGCCTTTCAGAGAAATTCTTTCCCAAAGCATTTGTTGCCACCAGCCCGTTCCTATCACCCTCCTCCCTTTCATGTGTCTCCCTGGGACTCTTTCCTTCAGTATCTTTCAAGAAGCATTGATTGAAATTTCTCTACAAAGATGTGATGCAGGGTTCTGTAGGGTGACATCCATGGTGAACTCAAGGGGCAGCAGTGCACTCCCAAGGAGGAGAGCCAGATGGCAGTGGTAGTGGTGAGGTCTAAACCACGTCAGGAAGGGGGTACTCCTACACTCTGGATCAGCTAACTCAGGAGCCTTCCTCTGCTTTTCCTCACCACCCCTGCTTCCTCCTACCAGACCACCTCAGAGTGTTGGTTTCTGCATGCCTGTCCTTAAAAGTGGGAGTTCGTTGAGACTGGGAACATGGTCTCTATCCTTTTCATTTCCCCAGCAAGCATGAGTTAGTGACTATGCTAAGACTTGCCTCTGTCATTTAAAAGCTCCCTTCCCTTCCCTCTTGCTCTCAGCCTCTTCCAACATCCAAGTGTCCAGAGGCAAACAACATCATCCCATCCTGATCTAACTGCTGTTTTGCTGCATCCACATCAATCTAAGTAGTTGCCTCATGAAATCACAGACTATTTGACCTAGGGAAATATTTATCCAAACCTCATTATGCATGGATACCCCATATACAAAATAAAAAAAGCTGCTCTTGTTATCATATGAGGAGAGGGTCCCAAGTTCTTAGACACCTCCCCTAGGTCACCTCCAAAGAAAGCCAGGCTCTGTGAACTGTAGATTAAAGACCCTTCACCTAGGCCAGTCTCCTTTTATAAATGTGAAGACAAGGACCACTATATGCCAACAACATTCTCTATACATCTAAGTCTCTGAGCTGCTTCTCTGTCCATGCATAGTAAACATGCATATCTTATAAATACATGTGGAAAAAAAGTCTCAATTAGTTTCATGAACAGACCACTGACAAGTAAGTAAAAGATGTGACTCATAACTTTGTATCCATCCTGTGACTTGGCTGCAGCACAGAGGATGTGTTATAATATTGACTGGCACCAACTAATAAACAGCATTACAGAAATAATGCAACCATAATAAATGATATTGGAGTCAGACCAAGAGACTTTGAAAATAAATACTTTCGTAATTATGGTCCTATCTATAAATATAATGGACAAGGCAGAGAAGCAATTTCTAATTTGTGATATTGCTATGATTTATACATGAAACCACAAGCAATAAATCCAGGGAAATTATGTAAACTATGAAATCTTGCTCACAATATGGTGTTAGTGTTACAGTTAAACATTATAAAAATAAATTTCCTGGGGTGGGGGGAAGGAGAGGTAAAGCATGACAGGGATCTTAATGAATTATACATACATAATGGGATATTAAAAAGCACTATTATATAAATAAAATATGATTACATTATTTTCTTTGCCATTCCAGTTAAATAAAATTGGAACTATGGCTTATCCTCCAGAAGAGCCAAACGCAAACACCTGCTGAAGTTGAGGGCTGGTTGGTTTCCTGGATCTGCATTTCAGTGCTTGGCTGGTGTTTGGAAGGTGATCAGGAAGCCCTGGCCTTGGCCTTCTGCTGATACATCTATTCCAGGAACACATCAGATCTCTTGGGGTAATGAAGAACATACTAAGGCAGAATCAGCAAGGTCATAACCATCCCCAACAAGAACACCCACTGAGAATGAAGAGATCAACAGCTATTACAGGATGAGAGGAGGTGACGGCTTGACTCATACCTGCTATGATCTCAGTAATATAATTTAGGTGGCCTACTATGGCCAAGTTAAAGCTGGCCAGGCGCCCAATTATTCTCTGAATTCAAACTCATTGATTAATCTCTAGCTACATCCATAATGTCTTACTCAAGCCTATAAGGTTCCAAATGTGACAAGTGCAGGCAGCTTTCAATCCGCAGGTATAGCACTGTTGCTGCATTCAGCCTTGGGTCTGTCTGTCCACAAAGCATGTCTACCTGGGTGCCCATCAGCCCATCCAACACAACACCCCTCCCTTTACTTCCCAGAAAGCAGCCATGTTTCTGATTGATGCTTTGTAATCTTTCCAAGTTTGCAAGTTATTTGGTTTGTTGAAATCTTGGCACTCAAACCAGTTAACCTGTTGAGTTAAGTATTGAGTATTCCAAAATGTTGAGTGTTCCAAAATGTCTGTGCCACAGCTAAATTTTAAGTGCTTCTCACCTGGAAGTCAAGAGAGTGTCCTCACTGACCTCACCAATCATGCTATCTTCCACCATAATCCATACTAAGCAGTCCTGATGGGCCAGGACTTACATGCAAGTAATATGTGTACATTCTGTGATGTTCTCTGGAGCCAAGAGTGCCTCAGTCTGGTTCTTGAAGTTA
>CM053607.1:1178908-1190936 GCA_028646535.1 Procyon lotor
ATTTGTGGAACACATAGCTTCTAATGCTTATATTAGAAAATAGGAAATGCATAAAATTAGCGATTTTAGTTTCTACTCTAAAGATCTTGATAACAACAATAAAAAGAGCAAGTGATACCCAATGTAAGCAGAAGAAAGAAAGTAATAAAAGTGAGAGCAGAAATTAATGGAATAGAAAGCATAATTAGAAACAACTCAATGGAATAAAAATTTAATTATTTGGAAATATCAATAAAATTTTGGTAAACTTTTGGCCCAACTGAAAAGGAAAACAATAGAGAGGCTACAAATCACCAATATCAGAAATGAGAGAGAAGATATCATTATAGATGCTACAGAAAAATAAAAATATGTTAGGGAATATCAAGAACATATTTATGCTTGTTAATATGACAACTAAACAGAAATGAAGAAATTTCTCAAAGAAAAGACAAATTTCCTCAAAAAAACAGAGTACATTAATAGCTTTATAATAATCAAAGAAGTTGAATGTGTATTTTAAAACCTTTCCATAGGAACAAAAAAATCTATGTTCAGACAGAGTCGTAAATTACATCAAATATTAAAGGGAAAAAAATAATACCAATCCAACACAAGCACTTCTAGAAAATAAAATAGATGGAAACACTTTCTAGCTCATTTTATGAAGCTAGCATGACCAAGACACCAAAACCAGGCAAAGATATTACAAGAAAATAAAACCACATACTAAAAGTCTTACCAAAACTTTTAACTCATTCCAGAAATATATACAAAAAGATAATACTTTATAACCAAGTGGGGCTTACCTCAGGAAGGCCATGCTGTTTTAACATTTGAAGATCAGTTAATGGAATTAACTATATTAACAAAAAATTTTTTTTAAAGATTTTATTTATTTGATAGAGAGAGAGAGAGATCACAAGTAGGCAGAGAGGCAGGCAGAGAGAGAGAGGGAAGCAGGCTCCCCGCTGAGCAGAGAGCCCGATGTGGGGCTGGATTCCAGGACCCTGAGATCATGACCTGAGCTGAAGGCAGAGGCTTTAGCCCACTGAGCCACCCAGGTGCCCCATATTAACAAAAATATTTTTAAATCTTATATAATGATCACCTCAATAAATGCAGAAGAGAATTTGACAAAATTCAATACAAACTTATAATTTTTAAAAAAGAGGCTCACAGAAAACTGAAAACGGAAGAGAATTTCATCATACTGATAAAAATATCTCAGAAAACTTAGAAGGGAATTTCTTCAGCCCCCCAAAAAAGGGCATCTATGAAAACCTATAACAAATGTCATAAATCTTGGTGAGAGAGAATATTTTTCACCCTTAGGTGAAACAAGACAAAACTCTTTGCTCTTATCATATCTTACTCAGTATTACACTAGAGATCCTAGCCAGTCAACAAGGCAAGAAAAAGAAATAAAGGCATGCAAATCAAAAAGTAAGAAATAAAATTGTCTTCACAGACACTGTAATGATTTCTTTAACATTCCTAAGGAATTTACAAAAATTATTATATTAATATATAATTATATACATTATTATTATTATATTAATATATGAGTTTATCAAGTTCTTAGGATAAATGTCACTACTTAGAAATTAATTATATTTGTATATACAAACAGTAAACATTTAGAAATGAGAAATTTTGAAAGTAACATTTACATTAACATAAAATACTTAAAAGAATTAACAAAATAAGTGCAAGACTCAATATTGTTAATACCTATGTGTATCATTGATAAGTTGGTTTATACTGTATTTTATTTTTTTTTAAAGATTTTATTTATTTGACAGAAAGAGATCACAAGTAGGCAGAGAGGTAAGCAGAGGGAAAAGGGGAAGCAGGCTCCCCGCTGAGCAGAGAGCTTGATGTGGGGCTCGATCCCAGGACCCTGAGATCATGACCTGAGCTGAAGGCAGAAGCTTAACCCACTGAGCCACTCAGGTGCCCCAAATTGGTCTATATTTTAATGTAAACCCCCCCAAATCTCAGCAAACTCTTTTTGTAGAAATCAACACGTTGATTTTAAAATTTATGTAGAAAGCAAAGTATCTAGGATAAGCCAATCAATATTGAAAATTAAGAACAACTTTGGAGGACTTACAATATTTCAAGTATTATCATAAAATTAGTAATTGAGACAATAGGGAGACATAAAGTAATGGAACTTATTAAGGAGTCCAGAAGTAATTTACATACATCTGACAAATCAGTTTTTTTTTTTAATATTTTATTTATTTATTTGACAGAGAGAGAGATCACAAGTATGCAGAGAGGCAGGCAGAGAGAGAGAGGGGAAGCAGGCTCCCTGCCGAGCAGAGAGCCCGATGCGGGGCTCGATCCCAGGACCCTGAGATCATGACCTGAGCCGAAGGCAGAGGCTTTAACCCACTGAGCCACCCAGGTGCCCCGACAAATCAGTTTTTGACAAAAATGCCAAAATAATTCAGTGGAGAAATGACATTCTCTTCCACAGATGGTCTTTAAAAAACTGAATAACCGTGTGGGAAAAATAAACATCAAAATATGTTTTGATATTTTGACAAATATAAATTTATCAAATTTAATTTTGATAAATAAATTTTGAGGTAAACAAAACCTCAAAATATTCACAAAATTAATCATAGATGAATGGTATACCTAAATATAAGAACTAAACTATGAAACTTTTAGAAGAAAACATAGGAAAAAATCTTTATGACTTTGTGTTGGGCAAACATAAACCATAAAGGAAAAAAATTCATCAAAATTAAAACTAATTTTTTTTTTTTTGCTTGTAGAAAGGCACCTCCAAGAAAATCAAAAGGGAAGCCATATACCAGAATAATCTTTCAAGATATACATCTGATAAAAGACTTGTATTCAGAATACATTTAAAATATCTTACATTAGGGGTGCCTGGGGCAGTCAAAGCCTCTGCCTTCGGCTCAGGTCATGATCTCAGGGTCCTGGGATCGAGCCCCATGTCAGGTTCTCTGCTCAGCAGGGAGCCTGCTTCCCCCTCCCCTGCCTGCCACTCCACCTGCTTGTGATCTCTCTCTCTGTCAAATAAATAAATAAAATCTTTTTAAAAAATAAATAAAATTAAATTAAAATAAAACAAAATTTCTTACATTAAAATAAGACAAACTAATTTTTAATACTATATTTATTTTTTAACATTTTAATTTTATTTTTTTCATGTTCCAAGATTCATTGTTTATGCATCACACCCAGTGATCTATGCAGTATATATCCTCCTTACCCACCACCAGGCTAATAACTAAGTTTTAAAAGATCAAACAGTCTGATTAGATACATCAAAAAATACCTAAGAATTGAAAGTAATCACAAAAAGATGTTCAATATCATTAGTTATTAAATAAATACCAACTGAAACCATAATCAGATACTGCTCTTCATTCTCTAGAATGAGCAAATTGAAAAAAAAGGAAAAAAACAAACTGACAATATCAAGTGTTGGTAAAGATAAAAAGCTGTTGTAATTCTCATAAATTTCTGATAGAGATGTAAAATGGTATAATCCCTTCAGAAAATAGTTTTCTCTTTTTTATAAAGTTTAACCTTAATATCTAGCAACTCCAAGCAATTCCATTTCAAAACATTTATCCAAAAGAGACAAAGGTATATATATTCCCACAAAAAATTTATTCATGAAAGTTCATAGCAACCGTATTCATAATGCCACCAAACTGAAAACAACTCAATGTTGTTTAACTCGTGAAGAGATGAACAAATTGTGGTGTCCCCATAGAACAGAATGCCAGTCAACCAAAAATAAATAGAGCATTGTTACCCACCGCAACGTGGAGAGGTCTCACACACTTTAAGCTTAAGGAGAGAGATTGTATGAAATTCCAGAGAAAACTATGCTGAAAAAATAAAATAAACATTTTTGGGGAAAAATAAAATAAAATAAAATAAAATTGAACAAAGGACTTGGAAAAAAAATAAAAGTCAACCAGCAGTGGTCAATGGCTGGAAGAATAAACGAAAGTCCACTGACAAAATGCTGCAAGACAGGGGTGATGGGAAAACTCTGTATTGTGAGTTTACTTAAAATCGATAAATTTCACTGACGTTATATTATTCCCCAACAAAGCTGATTTAGATTTTAAAAAGGTTAAGTAATATGTTTTTAGGCAAATGTGGAGTGAATTCATCCCCCATCAGACCTAAATTATAATAAATGCTAAGAAAGAAAAAATTCTTCTGGATGAAGAAAGATGATTATAGGCGATTCTAGAACCTCAGAAGGAAGACAGCAAATTGGAAGGGACAAATACATGTGTAAATGTGAAAAAATGCTGAGCATTTTATACGAAAGTGATTATGTTTTGTGGGCGGCTGATATACGTGCAGAAATACATGATTAGAGTAGAAAAAAGGAAGCGTGGGTAAGTAATGCTAAACTGTTGAGAAGACCTTATATTGTTCAGGACGTTGCAGTAGCAAAAACCTGATTAGCCTGGAATAACTCAAGGATGCATACTGCAATCTCTAGGGCAACTCCTAAAAAGGAAATATCAGAATGAGTGATTTACAGACAATAGAGGAGAAGAAATGAAGCAAATATATTTTATTAATCTGAAATAACAGAAAAGCAATAAAGGGACAAACAAAGAGTAAAATTAGAAAACATTTCAGCTACTATTGATAATGCTGCTATAAACATCAGGGTGCTCATGTCCCTTTGAGTTAGTGATTTCGTATCCTTTGGGTAAATACATAGTAGTATAATTGCTGGATCATAAGGCAGTTCTGTTTTTAACTTTTTGAGGAAATTCCACAATGATTCCTTTAATTTTTTATTTTTTTTCACAATGATTACTTTTAATATGAATGAACTAAATCCTATTTTAAAAAAGAAGAAAAAAAGTATTGGCTTGAAAAAAGAGAAACAAGATTCTAAAATCTTCATCTTAAAAGAAAAGGGGGGCCCTGGCTGACTCAGTCCATTATGCATCTGACTCTTGGTTTCAGCTCAGGTCATCATCTCAGGATTGTGGGCTCGAGCCCTGAGTCACTCTATGCACTCAGCATGGAGTCTGCTTGTCCCTTTCCCTCTGCTCTTTCCCTCAGTCACACACTCTCTCTCGCCCTCTCTAAAATAAATAAATCTTTTTTAAAAAGAGGAACAAGATGCAAAAATATCAAATGCACTCTAAATACAAGAATGCATTTGGTTGACATTGAATGATGGGAGAAGACACATCACACACATTGAGCAAAATAAAGGTCTGGTGCTCCACGAAGAGATGGAAGAGATTTCATGAAACCCTCGCTGCTGGAGACAAGTAGACGTGTTTCCAGAGGGCAGCCATCAGGCCAACAGGAAGACATGGCAATCGTAAATTCCTACTTCCCTGAGAGCATGGCTTCCAACTTTTTTTTTAACACAAAAAGCAACAGAACTAAAGGAGAAAAAGAAAAACACAGCACTCCAGCTGGTATTGTAACCCTTCTATCTCATTAATTGATACAACAAGGAAACAAAAACAGAGCACTCTGAATATCACAATGAAATAAGAGGCCTACCTCTTCCACACTCTAAGCTGAACAGCTGCAGGGGAAACATTCTTTTTAAGGACACAGGACAGGGGCGCCTGCGTGGCTCAGTGGGTTAAGCCTCTGCCTTCAGCTCAGGTCATGTTCTCAGCATACTGGGATCGAGCCCCTCACTGGGCTCTCTGGTCAGTGGAGAGCCTGTTTCCCCCTGTCTCTCTGCCAAGCTCTCTGACTACTTGTGATCTCTGTCAAATAAATTGATAAAATCTTTAAAAAAAAATAAGTACACCTGACAAACTAATCTTAAAGTATATATGGAAATGTAAAGGATCTGAAATTCAATGCAACCTGAATGAACAAAAATGATAATGAATTTATGTTAGCAGAACTTAAGTTTCACTATAAAGCTACAGAAACCAAGACAGGGAGACATTGTCCAGAGATAGACAGATACATCATTAGCACAGAAAAGCAAATCCAGAAACAGACACATACATGCAAATCACTTAATTTACAGATAATAATGATGATGATAATAATGATGATGATGATAATAAAGCACCAGTGCAATTCACTGAGGAAAGGATAGTCTTCTCAGTCAATAGTGCTAGATCTGTTATATATTCATGGGGATGAGGGAGAACATTGTCTCCTTCCTCACACTTACATAAACATTCTTTTTTTTTTTTTTCAAAAAAAATCACAGAATTATGACGGCTAACATAATAAGGTCTCATGAATGAACACATAGTTGATTATCCTCATGTCCTTGGGGTAAGCCAGGACTTCTTCAATAACACACACACACACACACACACACACACACGCAAAAGAAAATAGTAATAATTTGTATTTCATTAAAATGAAGACCTTCTGTTCATGAAATATTCCATTAAGGAGAATGAAAAGGCTAGCCACTGACCAGGATAAGGCATTTACAACACAGCAAAAATTCTTACTTGGGATAAATAAGAAAAAACCCTCCACATCAGCCCAAAAAACTACCAATTTCTTCAGTCAGCAAAAGACTTGAACTTTATGATGTTGACCTCATAAAAAGGAATATTCAAATGTTAAATAAACTATAAAAAGTTAAATGTCATTACATACCAGTGATATGCAAATTAAGCCACAATGTGATACTAACAGATATGTACCCACCAGAGTGGTTAAAATAAAATTAGGACCAAGAATGCCAAGGGCCGATAGGGTAGTGAGCATCTGGCACTCTTGTGCATTCTTGGTTGGAATGTAAGTTGGCATGGCATCCTGTTTTGGCTATAACTAGCAAAGATAAACATGTCAACCACAGAACCCACTCCTACATAGATACCCAGGAAAATTTGTACACATATACACCAAAGTCTTCTATAGCTGTAGTCATAGGAGCACTAGTATATTTTTAGCAACCCAACATGGAAACAACCCAAATGTTCATCAACAGTAGAATAAATCTATAAATGTTGGCATATATATATACAATAAATATGATAAGAAAGAGCTAGTACACTGGGAACAACAGACATCAACCAAAAGACAAACACAAAGAACACAAGGTATGAATCCATTCATACGTCCTTTAAAAGGGTGATAGAGTCAGGGGGATGGGCACATTAGTTGGAAATTCTCCTGAGTTTTAAGAAAAGTTTTTTTTTTAATTAACATATAATGTATTATTTGCCCCAGGGGTACAGGTCTGTGAATCATCAGGCTTACATATTTCACAGCACTTACCATAGCACATACCCTCCCCAATGTCCATAACCCAGTCACCCCATCCCTACCTCCCAACCCCCAGCAATCCTCAGTGGGTTGAGGATTGTGAGTTTTTGTGAGTTTAAGCGTCTCTTATGGTTTGTTTCCCTCCTGATCTCATCTTGTTTCATTTCCCCTGGCACAAAAACAGACACATAGATCAATGAAACAGAATAGAAAGTCCAGAAATGGACCCCCAACTCTATGGTCAACTAATCTTCGACAAAGCAGGAAAGAATATTCAATGGAAAAAAGACAGTCACTTCAACAAATGGTGTTGGGAAAATTGGACAGCCACATGCAGAAGAATGAAACTGGACCATTTCCTTACACAACACACAGAAATAGACTCAAAATGGATGAAAGACCTCAATATGAGACAAGAATCCATCAAAACCCTTGAGGAGAACACAGGCAGCAACCTCTTCGACTTCAGCCACAGCAACGTCCTCCTAGAAACATCGCCAAAGGCAAGGGAAGCAAGGGCAAAAATGAACTATTGGGAGTTCACCAAGATCAAAAGCTTTTGCACAGCAAAGAAAACAGTCAACAAAACCAAAAGGCAACTGACAGAATGGGAGAAGATATTCGCAAATGACATATCAGATAAAGGGCTACTATCCAAAATCTATAAAGAACTTTTCAAATTCAACACCCAAAGAACAAATAATCCAATCAAGAAATGGGCAGAAGAAATGAACAGACATTTCTGCAAAGAAGACATCCAAATGGCCAACAGACCCATGAAAAAATGCCCAACATCACTTGCCATCGGGGAAATACAAATCCAAACCACAGTGAGATACCACCTCCCACCAGTCAGAATGGCTAAAATTAGCAAGTCAGGAAACAACAGATGTTGGCGAGGATGCGGAGAAAGGGGAGCCCTCCTACACTGTTGGTGGGAATGCAAGCTGGTGCAGCCACTCTGGAGAACAGTATGGAGGCTCCTCAAAAAGTTGAAATAGAGCTACCCTACGACCCAGCCATCACACTATTAAAGCTAGTCCTCATATTTCAGTGTTGTTGCTAAGTATTGGGGTCCATTCGTGGGTATGAATTGACCATGTTGCAGCTAAAAGAATCAATCTAATCAGAATGTGAATAAATTCAGTAAATTAAAAAAAATGTCTACAAGGGCACAACCTTCCGATTTCACACAGTTGATGTCGATGAGCTATGGGATATGCATTTAGTTAAGAAAGGGATCCAGCATATTTGTAGGGTAGGTTTGGAAGAGTCCAAGATTGCACAGTCCTATAAGGTGGTAGGATCTCACTGGAAACCTGAGGCCCCACTGACTCATCGGGACGGGAGCCCGGCCACAGCTGTGCTCTGCCACACATCTTTCATCTACTAAAATAAGGATTACAGGCCAGAATTAATCTCTGAGAGGCTTTCCATTTACTTATTATGAATCTAATGCTTGGGCTTGGTGATTCTGTCTCCTCAAACTCCGGAGACGTGCGCAATGACACTTCATTCCTATTTTGATTAAATACATTCACGCGACAGTGAAACAGTGGAGAGAGTCATTTTATACACACAGAACTGCCCTGTTGGCTGCTCGTGTCCCCATCAGAGACGGCATCTGCCTTCCCATGAATGGCACGCACTGGTTTTCAGGCTGTAACCGCTCGAGATGCAAGGAGAGCAAGAACGGGCCCCAGAGTACACAGTCCCGTGCTGACACCAATAGGGTCCCACGCCAAGATCCTGGATGTTGAATGAAGTCCAGGAAATGAGAGGGCTCCCTAAAGTGTGTGTTTACAGATGGGCTCTCCTCAGCTGAGCGCCAATGAGGCTGCTGCGCCCTGGAGTCCAAGTGTGGCTGAACTGGCGGGGACGCCCGTGTGGGTCCCCAGACAGCGGCCACCGTAGCCATCATGTCTTCTCCAACACGGAGCGTCTTGGTCCTTGTGCGCGGGCCGTCACACAATGCCACAGCCTGGGAGGCTCGGTTTCCGGGAGTCCTTTCTTCCTGGCTTGCGGGTGGCCACCCTCTCCGTGCCCTCCCACCATGGAGAGAGAAAGCTCTGGTGTCTCTTCCTCCTTTGTAAGGGGGCTAGTCCCACAGGATCGGGAATCCACACTTGTGACTTCATGTGACCGTAGTCACCTCCTTAAAGACTCTACCTGTGTGCAGGATTGGGCTTCCTTATGACTTCCCGGGGTGCGGTTCAGCCCGGAGCAGTGACCTCGCTGGGGTTCGGATGAAACAACGAATCTCCCCAAGTAATCCTCTGTGGGCAAAGTCTCGCCTGGCTTCACTCCACTCCTAGAGGTCAGGAGCTACTTCAAACGGCACAGTGCCACACTCGCATGCACACACATGCACACACACACTCACTCACAGATGTGTGCGCCACACCCATTCTCGCGGAGCACATGCCCTGGGCTCCCCTTGGTGTTTCGGTTTTTCTGCTCTGCAGTTGCAGTAGGATTCTGAATCTAGGAATGGTAGATGTTTAAACAGAACAATCCCCACAGCAGGCCCAGGTCTCTGTCCAGCATTTGGAGACAAATAACCACCGTAAAACTCTGAAACCAGCTTTAATAAACTCAGCAGGAGAGGAGGAGCTAAAGTGGGGAGGATCTCTACGGTTCCATCTCTTCCTACGTTCATGGAGACTGCGCGTCATCATCCCATAGTAGCTGGTGGTAAAGAATTACGATTAAAGAGTATTTTTCCCCAAAAGACCATGGTGATTCTGGCAGTCTTACTGCAGTGGGTGCGATCCATTCTGGAAATCTCCCTGCCTCCATGTTTTCTTTACTTCCAGACGGTTGGTTTCTGTGTAGCATCTCAGTCCCTTCCCCTCACTGTGTATGATCCTGGGCACAAGGAGGTTAATGAGGGGGAAGCTGAGCGCTGCTCGAAGGAGGAGCTTCAGATTTTGTTCTCTTGGTGTCTCTAAAAATAGAGGAAAAATACAGGCTAAGACTATATTGCATTTTAATTTTACTGCCTTATAAAATGGAATCCAAAATTTGGGTCAAGTCACCAATTGATCTTCTTACTATTATTCTGCTCATCACTAAGTTGACCTTAGGAACTGAGCTGGCCCGTGTTCATACATGATGCCAATTGGATCATTGTGTGCATTGTGGTTGTGATGATAGAGACAACCCTGAAGACTGAGCATCCCGATGTTGCTTAAAAATACTTATTTAGTGTGTTTCAAGTGCATTTCATTCATTCATTTAATTACTCAGGAAGTATTCGTTGATTGCTCATTTGGGGCCAGGTCCCCCACGACAGGACCTGAGAAACTAGTGCCTTGGGGTTCTGCTGCTCACCAACGGCACCTGCACCCTGACGACAATGCACCAGAGACAGTTTGAGATCACTGTGCTCATGGCTATGTGAGTGTTGGCGCTGTGATCTCATACATCATTCTTTTATCTCCTGGACACACACACACGCACACACACACACACACATCCATAGACACACATATATACACACACATGCAAACATGCACACACGGAAATACAGGCACATGCGAACATACATAGGTACACACATGGACACACACAGTTATACAAACACACACACACACACACACACACACACACACCCTTCTGTCCTGTTGCTCAGACTTCCCCTCTATCCATCTTAAGTCAGAGAGTGTCTTTTGTTCCCAATCAAAAATATCCTCAAAGGACAAACACTTGCCCGGGTGAGGTGCAGTGGGATGTAGGGCAGTTCTGAGAGGACAGCGGGGATCACTTGTCGGCAAGCCCAGCAGCGATGTGAGGTGCAGACTGCCTCGGGGGTGCCCCAGACGGGCCGGCACGGGTCTGGAAGCAGGGCTGCTTTCTTCCTGGTTATGAAATATCCTCGCGACAGAATTATCATGTTGCGTATGTTGCCTGTCACATCCTTCTTACCATGAAAATGCTGGCATTGGCCGCAGAAGGCACAGCCTAGACCACCGTGCCCTTTCCCCTCGCTGTAGGGTGAGGTCCCGTGTGACAGGACAACTAAGCGCGTGGTTGGATCTCCAGTAGGAAAGCTTTAACCTTATAGAGTCCTGTTAAAATCTAATCACTGCATGAAAAATGAAACGGCTCAAGTTGCGAATTTTATAATAAGCAGTGGTCTGATTTCACCTACTGGGGAAAAACCAGGGAAATAGCCCACTATACAAATTGCTCCAGAGGGTGAGAAATCTGTAAGTGATGTAAATATCATCGTGCAAATAATGTTTGTCAGCCCGGTAGAGAGAGACAGCCATCCTGGAGCCTTGGGATTCCACCATGAGCGTAACTGCTAAGTCATTGCTCCTTCTCAACCGGAAAACATAGGGGTTTAGATGCTAATTCAACCCTGAATCCAGGTTGAACATCTATCACACAAAACCTTGGAAAGTAACCAGATTTCCAGGCTGCACCACAAATTAGAACATACTGTAAGGTATTGATTGCAAATCTTATTTTCATATTAAAGGTATGAATGATATGCTTTAAGTGTCAATGTTTACAACCTGGGGCTGTTCAGATATAGAGTTACTTTTTTTCTTCCAAAGATTAATTAATTAATTAATTAACTTGAGTGGGAGAAGGGCAGAAGGGGAGGGAGGGAAGTATTCAATCAGATTCCATGCTGATGCTGAGCCCAACACGGTGCAAGATCCCAGGACCCTGAAATCATGACTGGAGCGGAACTCAAGAGTCAGACGGTCAACCTACTGAGCCACCCAGGTGCCCAGATTTAGGGTGACTTTAAACTGTCATGTCCTTGGGTGCCTCAGTGCTTGGTCGGTTAAGC
>CM053607.1:1191036-1208536 GCA_028646535.1 Procyon lotor
ATGGAAGCCATCAATAACCTACACACGGCCACACCCTCACCCACGGCTCCAACATTATCAACACACACGACCATAGCCACTATTTTCTCAGACCGCTGGGCCTGCAGAGGTGGGATTTGCTCCTCGGGTGGACCAGGGAGTGCGTAGCCGTAAGACACCTGACGGTTACAAGCAGGTAGCCCGTGTCCATCACCGTGTGGCAGGGCTGGGGGACGGGACCTTTCCTTGGCCCAGAAGTGCCCTGAGGATTCTGTGGCCCGTCTGTCCTTAACGACAGCGGACACAGTGTAAGGTTCTCACTATTCTGAACCAGGTTCTTCAAAAGGTCACATGTGACCGGACTTCTACTACTGGGCAGACACCAAAAAGAACTGAAAACAGGGAGTCAAATAGGGACACACCAAACGTGCCACGGCGTGGACAAAGCCAGAAGACCTCACACTCCGTGACCGCAGCCCGGAGCAGACGCGCATTCCCTGCCGGAGGTCCACACGGGGACACCTGCAGAATCGGAGCAGGTGAGTGTAGGGGTCAAGGGAGGGGTAAACGAGGAGACACCGCTTAACGGAGAGGGGGCTTTGATTTAGGATGATGAAAAATGTTTTGGAGCTTGATGAAAGTGGTGTTTACACAACATCGTGAAGGTAGGAAAAGCCAGGGGACTGTGCACTTTTTTTTTTTTTAAGATTTCTATTTATTTGACAGAGAGAAACACAGTGAGAGAGGGGACACAAGCAGAGGGAAAGGTAGTGGGAGAAGCAGGCTTCCTGCTGAGCGGGGAGCCCAATGTGGGGCTCGATCCCAGGACCCTGGGATCATGACCTGAGCCGAAGGCAGACGCTTAACGACTGAGCCACCCAGGTGCCCCGGGGACTGTGCACTTTTAAGTGGTTAATTTTCATGTGGATTTTACTTCTACTGAAAGAGAAGAAATGCATTTCGAGCATAGAACCGCCACCCTGTACAGCGGGTAGCGTGGGTGGTGCAGCTCCCGAGCTCTGCCGCAGAATGCTGGCCTGCAAACGCCTGGCGCCCTGGCCCCGTCCGCTACGGCGCCTTGCTGTTGCCCGTTGGCCGTCGATTATTTACATCTTTGTCTCCGTCTTCGTTCTGTTTTGTGGGCTCCGGAGGCTTGGTGCACTCAGCCCTGGCTCCCCACACAGCACCCGACCCAGGACGAGGGTCCTGGGCCCCACGCACCCAGCAGCGGGGCCCTGAGACCGGCGGTCAAGAGGACACATCCCCCATGGACGGAAGCCGAGGGTGGCAGCCACGTATCCAGGTTGATGTCCTTTGCGGACCACAGAGACCACCAGCAGCAGAATGGGCCAAGGGCAAGACAGAGCCAGGACACCCCACCAAGATGCCCTGACCCACAGCTAGATGCACCTGGCCAGAGACGGCTGGATGGGCCATCACCCCAAACGGGACTACTTCTTGCAAAGAAAGGTCACGCTGACCCTGCGGGAGCGCTGGAACTTTTCCTGGGGTCTGCGCACAGTCCCTGCAGGGAGCTGGCCTGTGACCAGCGTGACCGCGGGCTCGCGCAGACTCCAGAGCACACCCAGCCTCACGTCCCCCTGGGCCCACCCTTCCCAGGGCGAGAACGCAGAGGCCACCCCCAAAAAGCAGGCAGACTGGGGTGTGGGTGAAGGGCGCGGAGCCCAGTGCCCTCAGAGCAGCTGCCATGCCTCCAAGCCTCGAATTCTGTGGCTGGTTTCCTCGTCCTTAAACAACGTGGGCGGCCTTCATCTTACCTGCTCTTCATGTCCTGCAGAGCCCGACACCCTCAGGTCTAGCCTGCGTCCCTCTTCTTTTCTGTCCTTGGTTGACTCTGCTGCCCGCCCCCTCCCTCCCTTTCACGGTCTCACCCCCACTGCCCCAACTCGTGGCCAAGAAAGCCCCTCTGGCGCCCCGGCGATCCTGTTTGTGCCCGGGGTGGCTTCCCAGCCACGATCTGTCCACGTCCTCCGGCCGCGACCGTCCAGCCCTCAATATGCTTGGCCAGCAGGAGGGAGCCCCCCCGAAAAGACCTGCACAGCTGAAGCCCTCCGCCGACTGGGCACTTAAGAGGAAGACTGTATAATTAAGTGGAGGCCTGCTCCCGGCCCCCCAGGGCCCTAGGCGTTAGTAAGAAGAAGGAGGCCCTCTCATTACCCGGTAAAGAGCACCACGATTGGCCGGCCGTCAGGCCTCTGATGGCCCTTTTGTCAGCACCCTTTGGAGGAAGGAGAGTGCACTTTCCATCGGAGCTGGTTTGGCCAAATGTTACCATTTGAAAAGCCGTGAACGAGCGGGGCTGGGCCTAGGGATATACACAGCCCCATATGCCGGAGACGGGCTACAAGTGTAATTCTAGACCATTATAGTGACACGCGAGATCATCTCTGCCTCGGAACACGAGACGGCAGAGGGGATTACCCAGGACAGGCTGTCGCGCGATGAAATTTTCAGAAATCTGTTCACCCCAGCTCAGACCCGGTGAATATTTTATTGCTTAACACGGAGGAGAAATATATTTATTAACTACAGAGAGATAAAGTCTCCGGGCCAGCCGATGAGTGGGGAGGCAGGCCGCCTGCTCGGCAGGTGAGCGCACGCGGGGGGCTGAAAAAGGCAGGGGCTGAGCACAGGGGGTCCAGAGACCTTTCCAGGAGGGGCCCACCGTCTCCCAGCAGCCCCCACTGAAGGGTGCGTAGAGCAATTACCATCGTGCGGGACTTGGGGACAGCCGAGGACTTGCCGAGATGGAGGGAGAGGGATTCGGGGGGCTGCATTCTCTTTCCAAACGGTTTCTGATTTCCAACGTGGAAAACCATGCCGTGTGTTGGACTTCCACCATCTTTAATCATAATAGAAAGGAGAGGCAGCTTTCATTTTGGAGGAGAATGAAAACAAAGCACAACTTAGGGTCACAGACCCCTGGAGAAGAGCCCGCTGTGGGGCTGTGGGGGCCTCGAAATGTACGGTCAATGCCGACATCCCTCAGCAAAGTGCTGCGGACCCCTCATCATCTGGTGAGTTGGGCCAGTTAAACACATCACATTTGGGAGCTGAGTGTGAGTCCCAGTTCGTCGAGGAGAAAGGACGGGGGAGAACATGCTGGCTGGGAGGGGGCAGGCAGCCAGCCCCTTAAGGCAGGGGGAGATGCAGGGGTGTTTGCTGGGGTCCCCTGTTTGGTGCTGCAGGAGGGAGAGGGTGACATCGCAGGATGCCCCTATCAGCCGAGCTCAGGACAAGGGGCTCCTTTACGCGAGCCTGCCTTTCCCCACATCCTGTCTTCTGTCTTGCCTGGGGAAAGTGAGTCAAGAGGTGGCTAAGGTCCGCGGCTTTCATAGACAGAGCCCCCTCTCTCCCAGAATTTGCCACAGCCAGAGTAGCCATCCCTCCGAGACCGAAGGTAACTTCCCACCTCCGGCAGGTTCGGTGAAATAAACCACCTTTTTCCAATAAATCTGTTTCTACATCGTTCAACCCCTGCTTTGTCCTGGTCGGGGTAACTGGATTAAAAACCGAAGAAATAGGTGAACTTGAAACAAAACATATAGGGTCACAAAATACAAGCATGCGGTTTATGTAAAACTGCTCATTCCTGACCCGCCTTCCTTCTGGCCCCAGTGCGTGCACACACACACACACACACACACACACACACTCGGACACAACAACAATGGAAGGGAAGCTCAGCCTGGCTTTTTAGCAAATCGCCGAGATGTCTGAGATAACGTTTGCCCAACAGTGTCACAAGGTCATGGAAAAAACCAGCACAATATGCTTCTCCAAACCCACCCCATCCGAACGCCAGCTCCCAGTGTAAGCAGAGCCCAGGGGGTGTGCGGGCAGAACAAAAGCAGCCCTCTGCTAATTGACTGAAAAATTAGCCAGGTCCCCCCGTGGGAGGCACTGGAGGCCGCAGCAGATGGAGGCCGCTTGGGCGCCACGGCTCAAAAAGCCACTCAAAACCTGCCTCGGATCTGCGGCAATTACGGGTCACAACACAGAGCAGCCGTGCGAGCCCGGGGCGGGGGGCGGGCTGTGCGTCGACCCCCTCTCCCCAGGCTCTGCCCGGAGCTCCTGATGCTCACAGCAGGCTTCGGGGGCGGGGGTGTTGGTTTTGGGGGATTGTTTGTCTAGTTTCTAGAGACTCAGCCTCCAGCCCGAACAGGTGTCTTCCTCCTCTTTCTTCAATTCCCCTGATCTGAATTAATCTCTATTTCAGTGTCTCCATCCCCAGCTCTGGTCTGTGATGACTGAGCCCCAGAAATGTCTGGCGGTGGCTCATTGTCAACACTCGGAGTGTTGGGTGTGTGCCGGCGTCCGTGTGCACACCTGAGTCCACGCTCCGGCTCACGCACTCCTCTCCGAGCATCCTGCGGCGACCCTGCCCTGGGTTATTATGCCTCTAATGAGGGATAAACCCCGTGGCCACCCCCGGTTTTGTGCCTTCGGTCTGCCCCTGAGGTCTCGCTCCCAGTGCCGTTTGCCGAACACTAGCTGCGTCCTCTCCCAGACCCTGACAGTGGGACGTTCTTGGATAAGCGACATTTCGAGACGCCATATAAGCAGAACGGAGAAGGAAACGACAGAAACCCGACTCACAACGACCCAGGCTCCTTTGTCTTTTACCAGAAGAAATAAACATCCGATGGAACAAAGTAGGAATGTTATCCTACCCCCATCTAATGAGAAAAAAATCAGGTTTGCTTTCATCGAATAGTCCTTAGCTCCGAAAATAAGGCTTCCGTTTCCTGACTGTGATTTTCACCATGTTAAAATTATTCATTGTAGAATTATTAATTCGGACACAATCTCACCATGCACAAATTTCTTCATTTTTGTCTCCAGTTCCTATAGATAGTATTTCACCGGTAAAAACCTTAACTTCATCACTGTGATGTGAAAGTGTTATAAAATCTCATCCCAGAAGGTGAAATGAAGACGTGTGTTGCAACCTATATTTGGCTAGTGATCAATTAAATATAGGATACACTTTATATCTTTGCATATGCATTTCCATATGAGGTATTTAGTATGTGTTCTACCAATTATCAGAAAATCGAATCATTTAAATTTGCCAAATTATTTTTAATATGTTAAAAATTATAGACCATCGTTCTACTAATTCTGGAGAAAAAAAGAATATGAGAGAAGATCACCCATAATCCTACAAGGCAAATGTCTTTCATCACTTTGTCTGTTCCCTTTTATTTTTTCCACGCCAAAATTTCATGTACGATTAAATAAAATTCACAGTTTTGCAATCTAACCCGTTGCACTTAATATTTTTTACAAATCTGCTTTCTCATGTTGCTGCAATCTTTATGATAATCTTCTTAATATTTTAGGAAGCAACATTATCATAACTTACCTATTGCTGTCCATTTGGGTTTTCCCCTTGATTTTAATCTTTAAGTTCTCCTACAGTCAGATTGCCTTTCCTTGGTGTGCAGTGGTGTGCACATGTGCTGACTTGTGCCAACACGGTCACAGTCGTGCTAGAGAAGAGTCGCGTCACATCAGAAACTCCCTCCACTCTCTCTCTCTCCCTTTGTAGTTGGCTCTTCCTCTTCACTCTGACCTCTAGCAACCCTGATCTATTCTCCGTCATTACGGTTTTGCCTGCCTGAGGACGTCATATGAATGTAAATGGGGCCCTACAGTATGTAGCCTTGCAACTGGCTTCTCTCACTCAGTGCGACGTCTTTGAGACCCTCAAATCATTGCGTGTCTGAGCAGCACATTCCTTGTTACCAGGAGTGGTTAGTCCCTGGGGTGGCCCAACCAGCCTTGTTAATCCGTTTACCTGGTCAAGGACACTCGGCTTGCTTCCATTGTTTGGCTCTTAGAATTAAAATTTCTATATAATTTTTGTGCCTGGGTTTTGGGTGACCACACATTTTCATTTCTTGGATAAAGACCCAGGAAGAGAGTTATTAGCTTAGGTAGCAAATGCACAGTTAAGATTATATGAAACTGATACATTGTTTTCTGGAAAGACTGTACCATTTCTCATTGTTCCCAGCCATGTATGTTCTAGTGGTTTTCCACCTTCACCAGCACTTGGGACTGTCTCCAGTTTTTATTCGAGTTGTGTTCCTGATGTGCAGTTCTAGCTCATCGCCGTTTTATTTGGCGTTTCCCTAATGACTGATGATACTAAACATCTTTTCATATCCTGTCTGTTTCTCCTTGAGTGAAATGTTCCTCCAATTATTTTGCTCCCCCCTTTCCATTTTAGGGAAGGAGGGCAGGGGGAGAAAGAGAATACCAAGCAGACCCCCAGCCCCGAGCACAGAGTCTGAGATCGGGCTCCATCCCATCCCTGAGATCATGACCTGAGAGCTGAGATCAAGAGTCCAATGCCCAACCAACTGAGCCATCCAGACTCCCCTATTTTGCCCATATTTAATTGCATTGCTATTTTACAGTTTAGTTTCAGAGGTTATATTTATATACATTATGTTTTTACATATATAATGGATATATTTTCTGAATACATGTCCATTTTCAGATATGTGATTTACAAATACTTTCCTTTAATCTACATTTTGTATGTCATTCTTTTTAAGTTCACATTGTCTTACAGAGAGCAATTTTTAAAATTTTGATGAAGTCATTTAATCTTTTTTTTTTTCCCCAGTAATTGAACCCTTTTTGGTAAGTTATTGAAACTCTGTACTGTTGTTTGTAGTTTCCTGGACTCCTTTTAACATCTATGAGGTGATATCATCTCTTTTATCCTTCATATTGGTGATTTGTAGGTTTTTCTCTCTTTTCGTCAATCTAGCTAGAAGTTTATCAATTTTATTGATCATTTCAAAAAGCAGCTTTAGTTTTTTAGTTGTTTGTTTTTTTTTTTTCATTTTCTCTGTGGTTTTTCTGCTTTCAATTTCATGGATTTCTTTCTTGTTTCTATTATTTTCTTGCCCTTTGTTGATTGGTGTTTATTTTGCTCTTCTCTTTCTGGTTTCTGAAAAAGGCATGGATTTTTAATTTGAAACCTTTCTTAATTTTTCATATATACTTCCAATACTATCAGGCTTCCTCAAAGCCCTGTTACAAGTACACCCCACACACATCATATGGCATATTTTATTTTATTTTTATTTAACAAGCCTCTAAGGTCCTTTGACATCCGTCCTTTATCCCATGGATTCTTTTAAATTGCGTTGGTTAATTTCTAAGTAATTGGAGATGTTCTTGATACCTTTCTCTTACTGGCTTGCAGTTTAATTCTATTATGGTCTAAAAACATATTTTTGCATTATTTCAATTCTATTTGATTTGTTAAGATTTGCTTTGTGAGTAGAGATATGGGCTTGGTGGACGTTCCAGGTGCATTTGAGAAGAACGTGCTTTGTCTCTTGGGGAGGAACATTGTTTAAACCTCGATTAGGTCCAGTTGGCTGAGGGGCTATTCAGCCCTTCCATGTCCTTGCTGATGTCCTGCACACAGGTTATTCTGCAATGGCAAGGTGAGTGTTGAATACTGCCTAGGTATTCACATCCCTCAAAGCTGTCAAAGTTATAAACAACAACAATGACAAGGACATTTTGGGAGACGGTCATTGCCAAAAGAAGCCTACACAGCCATGATGACCGAATGTAATGTGGTCTCATGCACAGAGCTCTGGAACAGGGGGCATTGGTGAGATAGAGCAAGAAAGGGATCAGAACGAAGTACATCCTGTTGTATCAATGCTGACTCATTAATTGTGACAGAGACCATTCTAGGTAAGATGCAAGGAATCGTAAGGTAAGGAAAAATGGGTGTGGGATCTATGGACATTCTCGGCACTATCTTCGCAACCTCTCTGGAAATCGAAATCTATTTTAAAATAAAGCACTTATTTTAAAAAGTAAGAAGAGATGGAATTCAATAAAATTGAAACTTCTGTTCTTTTAAAGATATCGCCAAGGAAGTTAAAGGCAAGCCAACCACGGGGGGCAGAACTCTACAATACATATATCTGGCAAATACCTTCTATCCATTATAGATAAAAGTATTCACAACTCAATAGTAGGAAGACATAGAACCTACTTTTTAAAAAAGGAAGAAACTAAAGATAGGACCACATTTCACCAAAGAAGAGAGAGAAATAGCCAATATACCCATGAAAAGATGCTCAGAATCATTAGTCATTAGGGGAATGTGATTCTAAGGTGCAGTGAGGTCCCAGCACACGCCCGCTAGAATGACTACAATCAGAAAAGATTGACAGTATTAAGTTTTAGTGAGGCTGAGCTGAGCACATCGCTAGTGGAGCGCGACGCGGTATGGCCGCTTCGTAAAAACACCTCCATGATTTCTTATAAAGCTAAACCCTCACCACGTGACCCAGCAATTCTACTCCTAGATATTTACCCCAAGTCTCATGCACCGATGTTCATGGCAAGTCTGATTGTAGCTGTCACACACTGGAAACAATCCGAGTCTCCGTCTCCACGTGCTATCATGGTACATCCACGCAGTGGGCTAGTACCCAGAAGTTCAAAGGAACACGTGGCCAGCACAACACCAAGACAGGTAACTGCCCCTTTCTGAGCAGGAGATGTGCAGTGCAAGAGTAGGGTTCCATTTATGTGATGTACGGGGAAAGGGGAGGCTGGTCAACAGTGACAGAAAGCCAGTTAGTGGCTGCTTGGGGCTTGAGACAAAGGGTAGGGCCTAACTGGGGTGGGACCACGGGAACGTTTTGGGATGACGGAAATTTTCCATATCGCAAATGAAGTGGTAGTTTCACTAATGCACGCGTATTTCAAACCTCGTTAAAATATACACTTCATGTTTGTGCACGTTATTGTTTGTAAATCATACCTGAATAAAGTTGATTTTAAAAAAATAATCCATGACGCAGAAGATCAATCCTGTAAGGTGGGTAGAGAGCACATTCTAACAGAACCCAGTTTAAACCCCAGGAGAGCTGGACGGTGCTAGTCTCCTGACGGTCAGTGGGAAGGTGAGCAAACGGGAGGCATCAACTGCCATGGGCTTTGTGTGGCCACTGCCTGCCATGGACCAGCACCAATGACAGGAAAGACTCACATGGTGATTTCTTTGGGCCTTGGCTCTTAGAGTCAGTGTTTTTAAGCTTGGAAAAGGATGGGGCAAAGCACTAGGGAGTTTGGGGCGTTTGCAGAAAAAGAAAGGATGAGCAGATCGGCATTACAATGACAAGACATCAAAGCATCGAAGCATCATACATTGGGCGGTGATTCCTTTAAATCACGTTGCCCATTGTTCTTGGGATACGGGGACTGGAGGGAAGCGGAGATGATCAAAAACTTTAAAACGCTGATATGTCGGGTGATTCTGGATACTTTGACTTCGTGTTAAGGGTAATATGATCTGAATTACTTCAGAAAAATAAAGATGAAATCTCAGAACTAGCTGACAAATAGTATAACTCAGGCTGGAGAGGCAGCCCTCATTAAAACACACAAGGACCCTGTCAGTAAATACAGAAACATCTGCTTTCTATGTCCTCATCTCTAAACAAAAGTTTGAAAGGCTTCCAAAGTTAACATTGGTTGAATACACAGAGACATACCATGTGTACATATAGAGAGAGAGATATATATAGTAAGTGTGGGATTTTGTGTTTCCTCGTGTCTCTGCCTCCTATCACGTTATAGGGAAGTAAAAATACAAGCAATCCTTGGGATGCTGGTTGGCCCGACTGGAAACAAGAACAAGATGCTGTGTTCTTTGTCTTTATTTAAAGATTTTGTGATGTTCAACTGAAATTGTTGAGGCAAAACACAAAAGATGAGTTGTCTGGAAGAAAATGCAAAGCTTAAATGTCAGGGCAGAGCGATCGGGGGAAGAAAAGAATCCCGGCTGGGCATCGCGGGGTTCGGACCCCAACTACACTGAGTGCTCGTGGGGACACTTACTCCCCAGGAGCTGGGGAAGGGCAGGGGTGCGGGAAGGGACGTGCCATGCTCCCCGTGGCCGCCCTCGGGCAGTGCGTTCCATCGATGCAAACAGGAAAATCTAGGGTCAGGGGACTCAAGAAAACTTGAACGCCATTGGTGCTAAATGTTTGTGTGGCTGATGAGAGATCCGCAGACCCAAGTGCTTCTGACTGACCCGGGTCCTGTGGCTCGTGTCCGGCAGATCGGGACGAGGGCAGGTCCCGTGGTCGGCCCAGGGGCTGGTCTTCCGCACACGTGTGAGCGCTCTGTCCGAAGGCTCACAGGTACTGTGACAGCAGGTGGGACCCAGCCTCTCCCACTTCCTCACCAACTAAAAGCTAAACAAGCGTGTGCATCCACCCTGTGTGCATACGCGTGCAAACCCACACCGTTTGGGACCCTGCGCTGTATTTCTTCTTCGGTCTTGTGGTCAAACTTGTGGGGAAAGATAGGTGTCTTTGTATCTGTATCTACTTCCTCCCCAGGCATCCAGCTGCCGCGCTCCTGACTGCCCGGAGTCTGCTCTCTTCTCACCGGCCGTGTCGCGGGCACCTGCCGTGGGCTTTGCATAGCCACCACATTGCGTGGCTCAGCTTTGGTTTTCCTCCTGACCTTTGCCAACACCTTTTCCCTGGACCCTGCTCTAAATGCATATGCTGTCCCGAGTCCCCGTCTCTCTCTCTCTCTACATTTATATATGTAATATATATGCTTATCTCTCTCTATATATGTATATATATGAAACAAACATATGAAATATATGTGGAAGGATTTCTATGTGTATCTATAGATCCATTTATATTTATTCAATACTCATTTATTCATCAACTATGTATTGAGTGCTAACTAAATACATACATAAATCTATCACTGAGCTACCTTGATATTCTAATTTCCCTTTGGAATTTACCATTTCATGATGCCAGCTGAAAGTGCTCGTCCCTCTATGACAAGAGCAGTCTTTGGCTAAGTGGCTCAGATATGGGTGTGATAGTCATATGGACAATCTACTTGCATCTGCCCTACTTAGGAAAGCCAGCCCAAATGAACCAATAGTTTGAGAACACCAGCTTTAACCATTTTAGTGAAAAATAACAAGAGTACGGGGCCGGAGAGAAGTGTGAGGAAGACGGAGGTCTTGTTCTGTGTTTAGAGCCCCCCGTGTGTCTTTCAAGCCTTAAAGGGAGCCGGTGGGGCAGAGTTTATGACTCACTAGCTCTGCATGTCCATGAGCCATGGATATATTTGTTTTCCCTCATGTACGGCTTAATTTAAAAAAAATATACAAAAATTGCATGTGCTGTCTCGTCCTGAAAACTTGGCTGATTCTGATTCGGCCAAGCTGGGCTGCCTTCCTAGCATGGCTACGGTCTGCTGGAGGAGGCTGACCTGGGCGCTGGCTCTCCGGGTCACCGTGGTCCCTACCCTGCCTGGCTCAGTGACACTGACCATTCACCTGCCGTGGTAAAGGTAGATCTGAGATCAGCACACTCGTTCTAAAGAAGACCAGCTCCTACACATTCGAGGCGTCACAGGCCCAGGAGTCTCTGTGGCAACTGGTCAAGTGTACCTTTGTGATACAAACACAGTCACGCACAACACAGACGAGATCGCCGTGTTCTCCCAAGACTTGACCCACGGACACTGAATACTGAGCTGCCTGTAATTTTCATGTGTCGTAAGATAGCCTTCTTTTGACTTTGTTGTTGTCGTTCAATAATAAAAAAGTATGCAAAGTATTCTTGGCTCCGGGGTCTCGAAGAAATAAGTGGAGGGCTAACGGGCTAAATTGGACCTGTGGGCTGTTGTTGGCGGGCTGCTTCCTGGGTTGGGGCATGGAGAATTAGACAAAGCTGCAGTCAGATGTGTCATTTCTATAACACAATTCATGTGCATGAAACAGAGCAATGGTATGGGCTGGAAAAGCTCAATCCCCAGCTGAAAGAGACCTTAGTCCAGAGCTCACATTGACCGAGACAAGCCCAGAGGAAACAGTGGTCAGAGAAGACGTAGGGTGGTGGGGGACTCTGGCTGACGGCCCCTGGACATAAGGCGGGGGGTCCAGGAAGGTGCAAAGAGTGTGCTGCTGTGAGGGTCATCAAGGAGACGTCACACCCTACGCCAGAGGACAAGAGAAAGCAAGGCTCGTCCCCTGCAGGACCAGGAAGCAGTTCCTTGCTTCCAACCCATAGCCTTCCGACAGCAACTATGGAAATGGACCATTGCAAGATTGACTGGAAAACTGTAACAACCTCATTCATTCTGGTCTCTTCTAGCCAGATAGCAATTAAAAGACTATCTTTAACGAGCAGTTCTCAAGGAGTGTCCCTTAATTATGTTCCTGGGCTTTGGCAAGTTTAATTGTATTCATTTCTTGCTTCTGTTAACCTTAAACATAAAGTGAGACAAGGCTACAAAGCTGACTCGACTGGGTAAGAGCACTTCGGTTTGGGGCATCTGCAGCCCTACCATTTCCGGGGGAGCACTGGGCCTTACAAGCTCAAGGCTGTTAACGTTCCCTTGAAAGGAAGCAACCGGAGGAGATGTTCTGTGACAAGGAGCCCAGACTTCGGGGGTAGATTTGCTCTGTCTGCGTCTGTACCCTGGGGACAGTCAGCCATCATGGGGTCCCCGCCAAGCGTCAGCGCCCAGCCCCCAGCCCCCAGAGCTCACTGTACCGCAACCTCGGTGTAAATCAGATTTTGTTTGACAATTTCTCACCAAGAGTTTGAGAGACTAGACATGAGGCAAACGATGGCAGTTTGGAAGCAAAATGAATTAACCCCATGACAAAGGAAAAACAAATAAAATACCAGACAGGTATGTTCAGCTACATATTTACATAGAAAGAAGAGAGCAGTGACAACGCTGAAATGGGGAAAAGCTACGGGTGCCTTCCAAAAAAGAAACCTTCAACGTTCGCTTCAGAAAATCATGGATTCCTGTAAATTGAAACAATAAAAACATGATTTTAAAATTAAAGATGAAAGCCAGGGTTAGTTGAAAAGTATGATATGGGCATTCGTTGTTAACGAAAGCTGTAGGCGAACTTTATATGATGGTTTCCTCTTTTGGACACCGGAGGAAAAAACCCACACGTGAACATGTGCGTGTGTGTGTGTGTTTATTCTACATTAAGGGAGAAGAGGTGTTGAGTAAAATATTTCTTTCATGCCACAATGCATTTAAATTAATCCTGGTTCTTTTTCTATACCAATCAGTAGGTATCAGTGATGCAAAGGTACAAAACCACCCAAGTGCACGATCGAGAGAGGGCAGGAAGGACAACTCTCCTAGGCGTTAGTCGATGTGAAAATATAAATTAGGTGCCTCCGACATCATCTTCCTGGAAACAAGTTTCGGGATCAGCCATCCATCTTCGTGGGACTGCAATTCAAAGACATATGGGCTCCCAATTTCCTGGAACAAGCATGGTGAGGGCCAAAGACGGGCTGCAGAAACCCAACTCTTGAAAACCCTTCACGTGCAGTGTTATTTTTCTAATCCCACAAATACAACTTGATGTTTGCACGGCCCTTTCCAAAAACATATCCAGTTTGCTTTGGCAACTTGTTGCCCATTCTGGTATTCTTTTATCCAACAAGTTCCTCCTGAATTATTTGGAAACATTCTTCTAAATCTTGATTTGCATTCTAATGTCTATGCTTGCATTATTAGGACCAAAAAATGCTGTTAGGTTTTATTTCCCAGTGACGTACTCTTCAGAGCACTCCTCTCTTGGCGAGTCCTCATTTATGAAACTTTTGTAAGGCTTGATTTTTTTTTTTAAGATTTTATTTATTTATTTGACAGAGAGAGATCACAAGTAGGCAGAGAGGCAGGCAGAGAGAGGGGGGGAAGCAGGCTCCCTGCTGAGCAGAGAGCCCGATGCGGGGCTCGATCCCAGGACCCTGAGATCATGACCTGAGCTGAAGGCAGAGGCTTTAACCCACTAAGCTACCCAGGCGCCCCACATTTATTAAGCTTTTGAAAAGGAAGAGAAAAAAAAAAATCTCTTTTCTCCCACATGATGTACACTCTACAACTTAATAAGATTCCTTATTGATTATTTGAACATGCAACGTTTTCAGTGAATGGCTAACTACAAACATCCAGCCAGCATTTTCCAGCAGGGAACACCCAATTTTATCGAAAGTGTGCGTTATGACATGAGATCTGACCAACAACTACTTACGTATGAACCTGCCCTGATACCGTGTAATAAGCTGGTTATGCGGCATGTTAATTTAAAACACACACTCTCATCGACATTTATAGTCTAAATGTCAATAGTCCACAAATTACATGTTTCTAAAAACTTATTTGACACAGCAGGCCGGGCGCAGGCTGAGTGAGTGCCCAAGCACAAGATGCTGGTGACCCGTGGGGTGGGCTGTGTCAGAAACCCCTCTATTTTAAATTTCATTGTCACAGCATCTGAATTTTCCAAATTCTAGGTTGAAAATACATTCTGTCCTCAGCCGTCAAATGGTCTGGAAACCCAGCTGAGCAGCAGAAGAGGCTCAGTGTTTGCTCAGAACTCGTCAACCCCGCCGCCAGCACTGTGAGAATGAACCCGAGCTCCTGAGAGATTTCTGCGGGGTGGCCCCTGGACGGCAGCGCAGGAGGACGGTGGTCCAAGGTATTCTAATGCTTAGTGTCGGAGGGCGGAGGAAACAACCACTCAGAAACTGCACATTCTTTCTAAGTTTTGACTGAATTCGTAAAAAGTTAACCGAACACACCTTGGGTCTCCGCTTGGCTCCTTGTTTGCAGACATCAGACGTTCTCACTTTGTCCACAGGGTAGCTCCAGCCGCCTTGACCCCCGGTCTTCAGCGTCCCTTCAGTCTAAGCAGGAACCACAGAGCCGACTGGTGGATGGCACGTGAGCCCAGGCGTCCGCGACCATTCCGTTCCCTATCTTGGGTTTCCTCCTATATGCATGTTAACCTAAATCTTTTTGGACAGATGTTACAGGATTTAATTATTAACAGCTACATTATTACTACTGCTTAGGAGAATTAGTATTTATCTAGCCCCTACAACATGCTGGTAAAGTGTTACTTTGGGTTCAAGTTCATTTTATCTCCACAACAGCATACATGATCGTGTTATGTCCCATTTTGAGGATAAAGAAGCTGAGGGACGTAGAGACTAAGTAGCTTGCACCAATTAAGTCACTTGCCTCCGAGTCATAGCCGGCGGCCAGACCGTCCGTCTCACGCAGAACCGGACTGCGGCACACAGAGCGTGCCCGTGGGCTCAGCTTCTCAATGGCTCGGGGGCCCGGCTCGCTTGCCCGCCTCCCTGGGTCACAACTGGGCAGCAGAATCCCGTCCGAGCCAAACGTGGCTCACACAGTGTTCCCAACACGGCAAGCACAGGGCCTGGCACTCACCGACCCCTACACATGGGACTCTTCCCAGTGACCACAGTGTCCTGGGGGTCTGCGTGGATCACCCAAAGGTCCCCTGGGAACAAAGGCGATAAGGACCTGAATGAAGGACTAGCACCCTGTCCTCTAAGGAAGTCATCCGATCTGCGTGGCTCCCTACTCTCCACAAAGAGTCCCCCCCGGGAGAATATAAGCCGACTCGCCGTTGCCTCTCTCGCTCCGTGTGGCCTCACCTCATGCCAGCTGCTGTCACCAGGTCACCTCTCCGAGCTACGCACAGGATGTTGGCTGTCAGCACCTCCACTCCACGTTACAGGAGAAAAAGCTGACCCCCCCAAAGGTAGGTCCCTACCTCTCAGCTAAAGCTCTCCTGCTGGCCAACTGGTCGGCCAGACGTGGCCATAGACGGCCCCCCACACGGGGCATTATTGTGTCTTTCCAACAAAGAGGTGCCCTTCCCATGAGGGCACACTCTGTCTGGGAACAGCCAGTGAAATTTGGAAGAAAAACGCAAATATAAGCCAGTAACAGTCAAGGCAATGTGTAGTAATAATAATAAGATAGTCCCTTCGGTCCCTGCCTCCACACAACTTGTAATGGCGTCTCCATTTTCAGATAGCAGAGGTATATCTAAGTGTCCTTACACTAAACAATAACGCAAGCTAGAATACGGCCTACGACCGTCCTTACGCTTGTATGGGGCATGCAGACCCACACACGTGCAGACCAGGACGCATTCTAAAGCCAAAGTGGGAAAACGCAGGATGAGCTGAACTTTGGATTGCTGTGTGAGGGTTTAAATGGGCAGGGTTGGAATTTTCGAGAAGAAATCCATCTGTTACTGAATTTGTGTAATAATACACAGCATGCTGGTGTGTGTCCTTTGTCGTCGGTGGGTCCCTCTCCAAACCTAGGTGCTAAGTGTGACAGGGAGATATGTGACTGCACCCATGCCCTCGCCCGGGGGCGTGCTGTGGTCCACGTGCTCAGATCAGCACGCCCAGACACTCTGTAATGGACCGATAAGGACGGGGGCACGCGGAACAGGTGTGGTGACCCTGAGCAGACGAGGAAGAGGAGGAACATTCCCCAATGTCCGAAGAGACACGGAGGCTGGGTGCCCGTTGGGGACAGCAGCTTGGGGAAAGGCAGGATCCCACAGGATGTGTGTGATGACAGCAAGCGTGCACCGTGGAGTAGAGTCCACAGGGGCTTCCTGGGTGACCCGTAGACAAACAGCCAGAGGGGACGGAAGGGAGGAAGGGAGGGAGCCAGCAGGTGATCGAGGAGCCACTCACTTAGGGGGCGGGTCAAAGGCACCCGCCCCTACCCGCACCTGCTATCCATTCGCCCTGCATCAGGGCGAGGGGAGGAAGCAAGCTCCCTCTATTTTGAAAGCGGGGTGGGTGGGGGAAGGGTGGAGGAAAGAGCGAAGTCAAGAAGGTACACGTGGCCGCTTTCTGGTGGAGTCGCTCCCAGAAGAGGGGACTCTCCCACGCCAGACCTCCAGGCCTGTCTCCATTTCTGAAGGATCGCTCCTCCTCAGAATCCAGAGCCCTGCTGGGGGTCGACTTTTCCCTTCCCTGCGTTCTGGACGCACTAAGAACACGTCAGGCGGTTGTGCTTTTTCGTCGTCATTGAAACTTGTGAAAACGCAGCCCTGCCCAGGCCGTCTTGCTCTCCGGCCCACCCGACACGGGAGGGCGCGTGGGCCTCGCCCACCCCCCAAATGTACTCAGATGCCCCGTGTGTGTGACAACCGTCCTCCTCCCCGTGCGAGCGTGTGGGAATGGGTTTGCTGAATTACCAAATTGGAGAACGGAAAAGGGGTTTGTCACGTTTTCTGCAAACAGTGCATGAACATCTTTCATAAATGATGCATAACACTTCCGTGGGTTGGGCCCGGGCGCGGCAATAACTCTTGTAACAGTATCTGAAATTTGAAAAGCAATTATGGAAGTGTGTCCTGTCTGAGCAAAATGTCCCCCCTGCCATCGGGGCCACCGCACAGCACAGAGCAAATATTTGAAGCTGGAAGTAGGACTCACTGCCATGCATACTTAAGTGAAGAAAGCCGCGCCTCCCACCAGGGTTCTCAAGCCCCAGCCGGAGATGGAGGCCGGGGCGCACAGGGCAGCGGGCGGGCGGAGACAGGGGAGGCTACGTCCCCGTCGTGGGCGCCAAC